>QJNY01000882.1:0-17576 GCA_004155945.1 Monosporascus sp. mg162
CCGCTTTCCATTCGTCCAGCTGAGCGCGGTGTTGTATTCGGAGGTACGCGTTTTTTCCTAGGTCCGGATGCTTAGCGCCTGGCGGAAGCTTTTTACCCAGAACGTGCATGAGCTTATGGCACTTCTCTGGGGGCCAGCGATGCGTCATCCTACTGGCGAGACAAGGGCAACGGTATTCGCCGTTTTCTTCTGGCAATCTTCCTGCTAGGGTTGCGTATGCGCCGTACGACTCCCCTAGTCTAAATTGCTCCCGTTGATGTATCATCGTCGAATACCACTTCCCATATTGCTCGAGCGTCGTAGTAGGGGTCCCAAGTGCTTCAGCGCGCGCCAGCTCTAACAGCTCGCGAAAAGCCCATGTCGGGTTTAAGCGTTTGGAGATGGCGATCAAGAACTGTTGTACCGCCAAGCGCCCTTGAACTTCGGGGATGTTATGGGCGCAAGCGCGAACGTACGCATCGTGCCACCTAGGATACCACTGCGAAGGTTTCAGGTGTCCCACAGTAGCCTGGTTCAAAGCGGCGATATACTCTATCCGCACCGTATTTGCTGTGCTCTCGTCGGTAGGGGCGATCCTTTCTTTCAGCAATCGGACGATCCGTTGGATCGAAGGCTCGTCGTCCGGGTGGAAGAGGTCTAGCTCCCGTAGACACGACGAAAGGAGCTCGCTATCAACGGTTGCGTTGATCCAATTCCATAATGCGGTATATCGAGAGGACAATACGGCCCACTCCTTCATACCTAGCTCCTTGCGATCACCTTGCGTTGCGGCGGGCTGCGTAGCTTTAGCCGTAGATGTCCCCTTCGAGGATTCTGCGGGTGCGCTTTCCCCAGAATCTTCTGTGGGCGGCTCTGACGGCAGCTCTGACGACAGGTGTGGTGCATCTTGAACGTTGGGATCAACGTATTTCCATATATCTCGGAAGCGAGCGTGGTAGCGAAGTTGCGTATACTAATCGGGCCAGGTATCTCTGTTGGAAAGCTTCTTTCCAGTAACGGGGATCACTGCAGTATTGGATGGGTCGATCGACATGTTGATTGATCAACGGGATCAGCGAGAACGAAAATGGAGGTCGAATAAAAAGAATCGATCGAAAAAGAACGGACGAGCTGTGCACTCCTTAGCTAAGTGATCGGGTCATCTTGGGCAGCAGCGCTACCGGGCTCATAACTGTCACACTTACTAGGGAGCAGATGCACAGCTCTTGAGGATATATTGATATTGTCTGATATCTAGAAAGCTAGAAACCCTGGTGATCCCACTAGTTGTGGGTGATCCACTGATATAGGGCTCCGGAGAGGATCAACGTTGTTCCGAATGATCCCTGACGCTATAGGGGGGGCCCTTTTCTGTGACAACACTCCAGTTCGTGGAAAGCAATGGTACAGAGTTAGGGCCGCAAGACGTCGAAATCGAATCCATGACGTAGGGACTAAGCTTTCGCGACGCGTTCATTGCCCTCGGCCGCCTAGAGGGGAAGACGTCGGGTATGACTGCGAAGGCAAAGTTACAAGAATAATATTCGCTTGCACCTCGTCACTGCAGCCAGAGATCGGGTTTGTATGGTTTCCAAAGGCTGTATGGGCACATATTCCCGAGCTCCTGAGAAGCACGTCTTTAAGCTCCCGGATGACCTCCCACTGGAGATCGCTACTTCGATCATTTCACCTAGTATGACGGCATATTATTCCCTGATTGACGTCGCGCGACTTCGCAAAGGGAAAAGGATTCTCATCCATTCAGCGGTGGGAAGTATAGGCCAGGTGGCTATCTGGATGGCGAAATTAATCGGTGCGGAAATTTTCGCAACTGTAGGCTTCTCGGATAAGAAACAGCTCCTCATGGACGAGTTTGGAATCCCGAGCGACCATATTTTCTACAGTAGGAACATGTCTTTCGCCGAGAGGCTCATGCGAGTAACTAGCGGATATGGTGTGGATGTCGTCCTCAATTCCTTGTCTGGCTACAGCCTCAGGGCGTCGTGGGAATGCGTTGCTCCATATGGTCGATTCATTGGAATTGGAAAAGCCGATATCACGACCAATTCCTCATTACCTATGGCAGGGTTTGCACGAAACCTGATCTTCGCCGCCGTCGATCTATATCATGTGGCTAAGACAAAAGGGGATTTCCTAGGCAGGCTTATCCGGGACATTATGGGACTCCTCGAAAAACGCCATGTCCGGCAGTCCCATCCGCTGAAGGTCTGTCCTGCTTCCGAAGTGGAACAGGCCTTCAAGTATATCCAGAGCGGAAGAAACTCGAGTCGTATCATTATTACCATCAATGGTTCCGACATGGTGCTAGTATGTACCCAGATTAGAAGGGAATGCGACTGAATTGTCACCCAGAAGCGTGTCCTCGAGCGGCGGTCTTGGGCTTTCGAGGAGGCCGCTTCCTACCTGGTAGCCGGGGGCCTGGGTGGCCTAGATCGGGCTACTATCAAATGGATGGCCCAAAAGGGAGCCAGACACTTGATACTGCTGTCAAGGTAAGGTGCTGGCAGGTCGTAAATAGCTACTGATACCGTCACAGAACTGAGGAAGCTTGGCGTGCGTTTTCAGGTGCACAAGTGTGATGTGGCATCTGCGTCGTCGCTGGCTAAGGTGCTTGAGAATTGTATGAGAACTATGCCACCAATCAAAGATTATATCAACGCCGCGATGTCGCTGCAGGTTGGCTACCCTGCCTCTCTAGTAACGTAAGGTTCAAGCTAATGAACTGGGCTAGGATGCTGTGTTCGACAACCTGACCCATGCGCAATGGGAGGCCACGATCCGATCCAAAGTTCAGTCGTCCTGGAACCTACATAGCTATCTTCCGAAGTCGATGCATTTCTTCATTCTTCTCTCGTCACTATCCGGGGTGTACGGGAACATCGCTCAATCCCATTATGCTGCCAGTTGCGCGTTCCAAAATGCACTCGCACGCCACCGAATCTCACATGGCGAGAAGGCCGTCTCTTTCGACATAGGCTGGATGCGTAATATCGGTATCATCCCCGGAAACAGAATCGTACCAAAAGCAGCGGAAGAGCACAGCCGACATAGGCCAAATTGAAGATACAGAGCTTATAACCTTGTTGGACCTGTATTCTGACCCTGACCTACCGCTCCTTTCGCTACGCAAGAGTCGGCTCTTCGTTGGCGCTATAACGCCAAAAGACTTTCTGGCGAGTCTACCGCTGATTTTGAATCGGCTGTTGTTCAAAGGCTTTGCCGAGCTTACCGATGGAGAGATTCAGAGTGTCGGACAAGGGGGCTACTTCTGATCCTCCCAAACTCTTCCGGCAAGCAACCGGCTCCGAACAGAAGACAGAGGTTGTCATTATGGCTCTAAAGTCGAAGTTGGCTCGAGGACTTTCCATGGCGCCAGACGATATAGAATTGGTCAAGTCCTTGTCAGACTACGGCGCTGACTCCCTTGATGGCTGTTGAGCTTCGTAACTGGTTCAGCAAGGACTTTCAAGCGAATATGGCCGTCTCCGATATCATGGGCGGCAAACCCATATCCACCATTGGAAGCTCGTTGCGGAGAAAAGCGAAATCGGGAATGATCACCAACTACTTCCAGGCAACGATGACATACAAGATTCATAGGCGAGTCGCTGCGTAGCTAAGCAGCAATTGAAGGGTTCTCGATTCTGGGGGTCAAGAGAATCGTACTCTGCGTTTAGAGAGATGTGTTGAAACTAGTTCATCAGCGTGATTGCAGTCATTATAGGAAAGGGAGGCCCCTGAAAATAGCTCCTAAGCTTATAATGAGGATGATTTCGCATCTAGCACAAAGACTTTGTACTCGAACACCGAGGTGCACCAGCGCTTGGTGCCAACTAGCCTCAGCAGTTACCCGTAAGTGCATTCTTGATCCTCGCTTCCGACAATTGGGCTTTTAACAACGAATCAAACTATGTAAAACGAGTATTTAATGGAGCACATATCCTCTCTAGGTTAGTGCTGTAACCGCACCGCTGACAAGAGTAGTGCTGAGGCTAGTTGGCACCAGAAGAGATACCACCTTTTTCGACTTCCAGTAAGTAGGCTCCACAGATAGGCGGTGGTTAATGAATATGTCACACTTTACTCGTATGTTCAGGACCATTCTGTTCAGACCCAACTTCCAACTTCCGGAATTTTACTAAATTAATGCCAGCGTTAACACATTATATTTTGATACATTTCTATGCGTAGGATAATGTTTTATTCCATTATTACATTAGTCTTCTCCGAACTGCACGAAGTAAACGTTCAGGCCGAAGCAGAATATTCGTGTTGTGGGGGTAGATTGAAAGTGTGCCACAATTCTGATCACCCCCTGACAGACCACTATTCTGCGACTAGCCAGATTCCAGATGACCTGCCTTATCGATAACCTTAACGATAAGCGAAGTTGCCTTATTGGGAGCAGTAGGGGACGCTGGAGGTGGACCCATGTAGCCCATTTACTGCAAGTCGAAAAAAGGCGGTATTTTGGGGCTAGAGTCTCAAAATGGCAAATATGGGGTCGTTGAGGGGGTCGGACTTCTTGGAGGGAGGCTACAATGCCGTTCCCTCAACCCTGGAGATTTGAGTTTCCAAACATATCAAAACACCTGGATGTCTGCCCAGTGCTTCTCTAGCTTGCCTTGTCCAGCGTCTAGCGGGACGGGAGGCAAGTTTCCAAGTGCATCCATCAGTGTTACATGAAGCGAGAACAGGTCACGACTAGCGGGGTTTCACGGGCTGCCGCGGAACAAGCGGATTTCGTAATCTATTTCTATGTTCTACTGGTGGGAGAACCAAGATGCCATCCCTTATCTATTCGTGACTCTATTTATGCCTCTATTTCATTAACTCTATTCCAATAGCCCAATGCATCCCCTAAGAGCCCTGTCGAACCCAACGCATGGCACCGGGGTTGCTCGGGTCCTTCTCCACGTATTTGCAGGTGTTCCAGGTGCTCCAGAGCTGGCCCATGAAGGAGCGCTCGTCACTGTGGTAGAGGTCGCCGAGCAACGGCTTGATGGCCTTGGTGGCCTCCTCGGCGTGGTAGAAGGGGATGCGACTGGAAAGCGGGGTTAGTAAGATGAAAAGATGGAGAGGCTGGTTTTCGTCACTCACGAGAACAGATGGTGGACAACGTGGGTATCGATGATGCCGTGGAAGATGTGGCGACCGACGAAGCCGAAATCGCGGTCGACTGTCGCCAAGGCTCCTGCGACGAAAGTCCAGCTCTTCCCGTCGTAGTGTGGCAGCTCCTGGTGCGTGTGGTGGAGGTACGTGATAGCAACTAATGAACGTTAGCCATTTGAATACCGCAATAGCTCTCGCGAGCCGAAAATGGAAATACTAACCGAGCCAGTGGTGAACCCAGAAATACGGGACACCGTACAGGAGAGCCATGGTTTGCCAGTCAAGGGCCTTCGCGCCATACCAGATGCCAGCCGCGACGATGGCGAGTCCAAGATCGGAGATTGCGATGTAGAGGGCCTCGTTGGGACGGAAGACGCCGCTGAAAGGGTCGAAGTGGCTCAGCCTCCACCACTTGGCCTCCTTGTTCTGCAGGCTGTCCTTGCCGGCCGAGGCGTTGAAGAAGAGGTACAGCTGCCAGCCGCCGAGCTGGTGGCCGACGAGCTTGACGAGGTTGACGATCGGCGCATCCTCGAACAGCTCGGGGTCGATGAAGCCGAGCACCAGCTTATGGGGGCGGGACGGCTGATCCGGCCGCACGGCGGGCACGAACGCCATGTCCTTCTCCATATTGCCCGTGAAGCGATGGTGGCGGGCGTGCGAGAACTTCCACGAAAAGAAGGGCACGAGCAGCAGCGAGTGCAGCACCCAGCCGACGATGTCGTTGAGCCTCCGATGCACGGAGAAGGCACCGTGCCCGCACTCGTGCGCCAGGATCCAGATGCCGACGCCAACGAGCCCCTGCAGGAAGCCGTAAGCCATCCAAGCAGCGGCGCGGTACACCGGGTTCTCGACCAGCGGGATGAATCTCAAAGCCGCGTAGGTGAGGGCCCCGGCCATGGCCAAGTCACGCGCCACATAGCCCAGCGACCTCGCCGTCGACGGCACGAAGCAGTGCGCCGGGATTGCCTTCCTGATGGTGTTGATATCCGGAAGAGCGGGCCGAGGCGAAGTCTTTTCCAGGGACTGAGGGAGGGTTAATAGTCGCTCAATGCCGGAGAGAGGGTTAGTTGTGGTGGTTATCTCACGTGTCTGAGTCGGGGTGCGCCTTCGGCGACCTCGACCTGAGTGACCGTCGCCATCTAAGCGAGGGAGCAAACACCGGGTATAGCTTGGCTGTGGGTCAAAACGGTGTAGGAATAGAGGAGAAGGATCCGTGCCCGTTATCCTACGATCAGACAAAAGATAGACAACCCGGTAAACCAAACTTCACGCGAGCTCTCGGTCAGGCAAAACGACGACTACGATACGACACGTTTTCCAGGAGTGCAAACGGCACGTTAGCAACTCGCACATTTTATACCCGGGAACTTTTGCGGAATTCCCATCTCGAACGAAAATTCTACCCCTGTAAAGGGGTCTCTCTCCGCGCTAAGGAGAAGCTCGACCGCTATGGGCCCAAGGGTCTTAAGGGGTCCAAGGGGGAGGGTCCATCACAAGAACCCACTTGGTATGGACCCTTAGCGTTACCTAACTCGCGCCTGTGGAGCCGAGCGCGGCGGCCCACGGCCCATCGCTTGCCGTTAGGGTCTCCTATGGGATTTCTACGCAAGTGCCTATCTGTCTCAAGGGTCTTTTTCTTCTTCGAATGTTCCAAGGCCCTTGCAGTCTACTGCAAGGGCCCACCGGAAGACTGCATTGGCGGGGACTTTTGCCAGCTTTTGCAAAATGCTTGGGAGCGGTGAAGTACTGGACGAGAGGCCAGAAAACGGAAATCACAAGCCAGAATGGAAGAAGTACAACGGGGTTTTCTGAGGGTCTTTGTTTCACAGTCTGGTTCTGAAAAAGATCTGTCTACATACATATGGCCGGGTTTACAATTGTCTCCACAAAATCTTAGATAATACTCGGGGCAAATTAACTGTTCCCAGATCATTTACCAAAGATTCCCATCGGGTACGTGTGTGGCCTGGAATATTCCCAACATTTTCTTAGTGTGCAAATATTAGACCTCAGCTTTTTGTGCTTGTCCCTTATGTATGTTTTACGATGCGACTGCATTTCGAAACTTCTGCTTCGGAAGAATGTGCGAGACTCTTGCATTTCGACACTGTGATCGGCATATTTGCAATTCTCCAGCTCCTTGGTCTAACCCTGTAATGGATTCTAGCGAACAAAGGAGGCCGCATAAAACCGAAAGTTTTAAGGCATTGGAAGCGAATGCGGCTGCAGGGCTGCACGGCTGCCTTTCAGCGTTCACGCCCTACTGACATTAGCGAGAAATTCGACAAATCACCTACAATTCCCACACGAGGTCCTCATTCATCCGGTCCTCGGTCACCGGCATGGTAGATTGCAACAATGTAGAAAGTCCTATTCCTGCGTGTTAACGCTAGGCCGCTGCACGTGGTGGCCATCCCCCATGTGGCTGGGTCGTGCTCGTATTAGCCACCACAGGGCTCGCCAAGGCAAGCTTCTAGAAACCACCCGCCTGGCATCTGCTGAGAAGGCAATGACGGATGCTGTATGCAGGTCCATTACTCGGCCTGTGACCCTTCCCCCATAGACTATAATAGTCACCGCCTAACTAGACGCTGAGCTGTCCTCGTCGTGGATCTGTAATATGTGATCCGTTCGCCCATGAGGCCGGCACTAGAACAGATATCGTAGCCTCGGTAAGAGTCGCGCGCTGAATCTAAGATATAGCTAAGATGGCGGCCTGTCTCTCGGTGATGATACCGTTGCAAGAGAGCATCCTCCAATGGTCTGTACCCGTATTCCCTTAAACAAAACTTTTCCGCTCTCCCGAAATCACTTGAAGATCCGCCGTCCACCAGCCCGAGCGGCAAACCGCTCGAGGCCGTTCTGGGTCTGAAGATTCCAGTGCAGAAGGCTGCCCATCGCACCCCCGTTTTCCGCAGCCACCTTCCGGCGTCGGTATGCCTCGCGTAGGTGATCCGGTCGCAGCGGGGCTTGTCGGCGGTGCTTCGAGAGCTCGCTCAGCTCCTTCTCGTCCTCCTTATAGTCCTCGGGCACTTGTTTCTCGCCGTTGTTGATCCACTCCTGCTGTATGCGGCGCGCCTCCTCCACGACATCTCCGAGGTACATCTTACAGACGACCTGCATCATCTGCTGGACGTTGACAGGGCAAGACTGCGATGTGACACTGTTTATATGCTGTGGCCGGTGTAGTTAGCAAGCCATCTGCATACTCCGGGGAACCGGGGCGTCGAGGAAAAGCAAGAACGTACCCGCTTCACATCAGCCATCCGTAGAGTGGCGCCATGCCACACCTCATAGCGCACGAACTGTCTCCGATCCATGTGCCGTGACACGAGGGCCCTGAGGCGTTCTTCCTCTTTGATCTGCTCCTTGGATCGATGGGCAGCCTTACTGGCCATGTTCTCCGGGAGCTCGAACTCGCCCTCGCCCTCTCTGCCTTCGTCCGCATCGTCGCCGCCCTTTCCTGCGCGGTTTCCGCTCGCGGTGCTGAGCTCGGTCGGCGCGCGCCCGCCAACAAGGCTCGGCGTCGCGTCGCGCATGGCCGCCTCGGCCGCCGCCTCGTTCGCACGCTCCGCCTTCGATTTCCTGCCGCGCTTCTTCTTGACCGGCGCCGCGCTCACCTGGCTGCCGCTGACGAGGCTCATCGTGTCGACGCTGGGCGATCGGCCGCGATAGGACGGGGAGAAGGCCGCCTGCGGTTGGGACTCGTCGGGCGGGAAGGAGGTCTGCCGAAGCGGGTGCGCGGAGTTGGTCGAGGTCACGGACATGGTGGATGCCTTGCGGCGCTTCATGGACGGGGGCTGTACTGCCAGTTCTGCCGCCGTGGATCCGCGCTTCTTCGACGGTAGTTGGGCGTTGGGAGGATATGGAGGGGATCCCGCCGGGGAGTAATTGTGAGGAGGGGACGCCATCGTGGAGTTATACGAGGATATCAAGCAGAATCTAGAGACCGAGAGTGCAGTTGCGCAGAGTGTGCTTGACTGCGAGAGGTGAAGAAGGCAGGGCGGTAACCTCGGACTTCGATGACTGGTAAATGGTGACCAACGAGCTGCGCTTGGGTATGCGGAGGAGCGTGGACAATCGGGCAGTTTCCGTTCCTAGTGAAGTCTTAATGCGCGCAGTAATAAAAGCATTTGTATAGTAAGCGACTTCGCTTCGGGGTTGCGGAGGATGGGATAGAGATTGGGTTAAGAGATTATAGAGTTGAAGTTGTGATGCTTTACACATTTACGAAAGGTACGGTAAGGTCGCATTGCTTATTTGGGAATGCAACTCAAGCCATAAGCTTCGACTGCTGGGTACGTACCGATTTAGCGCCCAGCCACACTGTCTGGTTTCTGGTTTATCTAATCAACAGTAAATGCTTCGAGCGCCGCTTTTTTCCTCGGTGAGGCTGTACGCCGGTCTCTCTGCCGCTCTGGGGTCCGGTGGGTTGACGTCAAAACCCCCGCCAGTAGCATATCCCAGGGTCTTGAAGGCCGATAACGGACAATGCGATATTATTTTGCTTATTTTGCTACATACTTAAATGCATTCCAATGAAGGTCCTCCAGGGCTTAAAAAACTTAAAATTTATATCCAGAGTGAATCACCTATAAAAAAGGGATGTAGACAAGTATGAACAATATGGGTTCTCCTATCACTGTAATGTTGCCCATTGCCATTCAGTTTCCAGCAATATGTCATCACTCATCTTCCCAGTCATCAATGATGATTCATCATTCTCCATTTGTGGTGTGGATACACGTACAGCAGGGATCTTAGGAATCGTATCCTTGGCGCTTGGAGGCCGACCATCAGAGACTGGAGTATTGTGCTAAAAGTTATTATCGCCCCACTACTCATCGCTGGAACTGCTCGGATTGCGAAACCATCTTTCACCTATTCGTTTTCTTCAACTTTCCTCTGTCCCTTTTCTTCTACCGAACGTGAGATGGCCCAATTCAACGAACCCAGCCGGGGCGATCGGGATCCCGCCATCGAGCTCTCCAGCGGGTCCGGTACGAGCCTCTCCGACGCCGATGACTCCGTTAATGACACCCAGCGCCAGTCGACCGACTGGGACGAAAGGAAGGCTCATAAGCATAAAAAGAGGCGCCGGGTCAAGGATGGCGGCATATCCGAAGTCGGCGGGGAGTCGAAGTCGAAGCGGAAGAGCAACCTGAGCAAGGCTGCCAGAGATCCCAGAGATGAGCCCGAGAGGAAGAAGAAACGGAAGGCGAAGGCCGAGGGCACTGAGACGAGGTCGCCCAGTCCCGTCATAGACTTCGATGGATTAAGTCGACCAAGTTAGTCGAGCTCGGCCTTCTTGCTTCAATATACCTTGCGTTTTGCTGACCACCTTCTTTCAGGTCGAGGCACTCGCGAGCGACTAGAGGAGAGCACCGAGCAAGCGGCCGCGCGACTCGAGAAAATGCGCGGCGCCGTCCGAACCATCTTGGAATGCGTGGGTGAAGACCCGGACAGGGAGGGTGTCCTGGACACTCCGGGACGGTACGCGAAGGCGATGCTGTACTTCACCAAGGGGTACCAGCAGAACGTGAGAGATATCGTCAACGATGCCATATTCCACGAAGGACATAACGAGATGGTCATCGTGAAAGATATCGAGATCTTCAGCCTCTGCGAACATCACCTGATACCCTTCACCGGAAAGGTAAGCTTCCCCTCTTTCCACGTCATCGGCCACGGACCACTGGGTCTTATGTTCTGCCAGATGCACATCGGCTACATACCGAATAACAACGTAATCGGCATCTCGAAACTCCCGCGCATCGCCGAGATGTTCGCGCGGCGCCTACAAGTCCAGGAGAGACTGACGAAGGAGGTCGCCAACGCCATCATGGAGGTTCTCAAGCCCCAGGGCGTGGCGGTCGTAATGGACTCGAGCCACCTGTGCACGGTAATGCGCGGCGTGCAGAAGACTACGGCGAGCACCGTGACCAGCTGCGTCCTCGGCTGCTTCGAGCGGAAAGAGAAGACGAGGACCGAGTTCCTCAGCCTCCTCGGTCTGCCGGGTGGTTACAGGAAATAAAGCTTCTTCTCTTCTGTCTAGTACGGACTTTGACTTTGCATTCACGGAGTTACGGGTGTTTGCCGTAGAGCATGGGATCTCAACATCGGGCTCGTCTGGTCATTTTGTCTGTTCGTTTTTGGGTGTGCGAACAGCTGCGCTGCCTCCAGGAAGGCTCAACGCCATGAGGGACGCGGAGTACGGAGCAAGAGAGCTCCCTCTTCAACATGTGACATTCTATTAAAACATCTTCAAAGAAGACTCATCCGAGGTAGAATCTCAATGGATTCTTTGGATAGAACCGCTATTCGGTTTCATAAGGGTGATATGGAGTCTGATTGAACCGCGATATCACACTCGAGTTGTGTAATACTTGACGCTGATAGACAGGCTCATCTGATCGATTCCCTTGATTTTCGTCACCGAGCCACTTCGATACAACAGAAAGGTGTCGCCTCCCTTCTTTAATATGCTTAACGAGCTCTTCCCAGAACACGAAGCCCATCCGTCATCACGGCCCTCGCCACTACTACGTCTTGTCTATTCTAGGTCGAGTGATCATCGTCTCAATACAGCGGAGCCGAATATTGGCATGCCGCACGAGCCCTTGGAATAAAAATTCGCACCCAGTGCATGAACGAATTGCAACCAATAGCATATAATACAAGCGACACGAGTTCCCGTTAGTTCTCATCGAACCTCGGCTAGCGTAACCCACCACGCACCTACGCGCTGACCTGGCCTTGACCGTATGCCGGGTCCCTCTGGATATCTCACGATGCATTCTTACCCCAATAACTTCTAAACATTTCTGCAGCTTGCGCCGTATAAAGTGGCATTGATTGCTCTGGTCCCAAAATGATGGTAAAGCGGTGATGGGCAGGCAATACCGGCAGAGTTTTGAAAGGAGAAGCGAAGTGCGGTTAGCAATCGGAGATCTGTCTACCTGTCCGATAAGTAAATCAGTCAATTAATCAATTGAGTCTTCCAAAATTTCGCATTCCCAGACAACCACTGTACGTTAGGGGCGGCGGTCAAGGCACCTGCCAAAAATGCCTCCAAAATTTTCGGACCTTCGACTTCCCTTGGCTCCCACTTCCGTCCAATCGGGGTATGTACGCAGGGGCGAGAAAAATTCAAAAAGGAGTGCTCCCTCGGGCCGGAATCGAACCGGCGACATTTCGGTGGCAATTTAAGGGGAACTATTACAGCCGAACGCGATAACCAACTACACCACCAAGGGAGAGCAGGTCTTTTTTTGAGCGGAGGTTGTCCTCCGCTCGAGGGGTTGTTGATGGTTCGGCTTGTTACCGGATCCTATATCACTAAGGCAGATCGGTAACGCTAGCTCAGCACCTGGGCCCCGAATGGTGCTTGTGCCAAGAACATCGTGCGCAGAAGTTTTTTGATACGGAATGGAGTCATGACATTTATTAGAGATACAGTACGAAGAATTCGTAACTAGTTAAATTTTATGCGAGGTCCGATGTAGTTAATCTATTTTCCACCAGTAGCCATCTATCCACTGTCGTGTATGGTCACCCCGATCTTAGAGCCCCTCCTCTTGTGGATCCGTTCCCCGTCCTGTATCCATAGACAATTGCCCATATAAAATTGCTTCTGCTCAGACGTCACTTTGTCTCCTTAATAACGGCTGTGCGCTATGACTTTTTGTCCTTTCTAGAATAGACTCTGCATTTTGCTAATTTGGAACAAAAAGTTGTCAGATTATTTAAGCATCCATGGAGTATAATGCTCTCATTCGAAGCCCTTTTCAGGAGCTCTTTTTGTCGCGGGGTCGGATAAGACTTATCCGATAAGTCAGTCTGGGTCGCAGTCTTTGAAGCATCATAACCTGAGTAGCCGGTCCCGAATCAGCCGTCGATGGGGCTAAGCAATAGCCTCTTCCGGGCTGACGAGATGGGACATACTATCGACCGTTCTTCCCAATAGCCTCTATAAACATCCAGTCGTCCCTGCAGACAAACCCTTTGGTAGATGCAGAAGCTTTACAAACTGGAACACGTGCGGTGACCCCGTTGCTTAAGCTAGACCATATGCAAAGCACTTCAAGAAACGCAAGTCCCAGGGTTCCCCCCTAAGGCGGGGTCGTCTGGACGTCCACTGAAGACCTGGCGTTGATATTACTACAACACAATATAGGCTCTAAGGCTCACACCATAATATTTAAGGCCATAATATATGAAGGCAGTCGTGTTGAGGTATCGATTGCTGGAGCCCAGCCGTCGGTCACTATAATTGAAAACCATCCAGGGGCACTAGGAGGAGCAGTATTTGCACGAGGAAAACAGTGTATGTTGACAATAGCTAAAGTGAAAACATGGTTAAACACGAAACATATGCATCCCGCTGCTATCCAACTCCTAAATCCCATCCTTCTCCTCGCTAATAACGTCCGCACGAGCAAAGGCGACTTAATGATGATCAGCCTTCATATTCACCCTGCATTGTCGGTTCAAAGTCAGGTTGCGGACCCATTGAGCCAACCGAGCCGTTACCGTAAGGATTTCTCTACACGGCATGTAGGTCTAGATCAACCCGTAAAGCAAACGCCGTTTGCCCTCGGCGTAACTGCACAGTCACGTTTGACGTTGGAAGCTTAGCCTCACTTGAAGTTGAGTCGGCGCTAGGTGACGTCAATACAGTCTCACAAGTTGGCGCACCAGTTAGCTCGGCTTTAGACGTTGACCGCTCAGCCTCAAGGGACGTCTCTTCAGAGGTCGTCTTGGCTTCAGAAGCTACCAGGGAGCCCGACTTCTCCTGCCAAAGCGACGAGGCGAATCTCTCAATTTCTTCGCTAACCTCATCCGCAAGTCCGCTCGGGTATGTCGAGTCGTGGTCAGAGACAGAGACGACGGGGGCTTCCGCGGACTTGCTCGAGTGGGTTCGGGCGCGGCCAGGGAAACTCACCTCGCTCCTCAGTACCGCAGTCATCGTCGGCATCTCGGTTCTCGGGATCACGTCCGCGGCGCTGCTGCGACCAAAAGCCCAGACTGCGGTGAAGTTCAGGACGCCCATGCCTAGCACGGCCACCAGAAAGAGGAACACGCAAGCCAGGGTGCCGTTGATCCACCAAGGGATCGTCGCCCATTCCTCGCGCCCAAACTCCCAGTCTGCGCCTCTTGACGCCCACTCGGCCAACCTCTGGCGTTCCTTGCAGCCGTCGCATCGGCCGCAGGACACGGGGTCCCCGCTTTGATGTTGCATTTGTAAATTTCGTAGGGGCCGGGCATTGGCAAGACAGTCGTGGAACGGCATGGTGAGGGCTTTTGTTAAAGCAGTAACACCTGGAGTCTGACCGTTGTGGTATTTGTGTTTGTCGTTGCTTTGCGCGAGCTTGGAAGCGTCTGACCCACTGACCTCGGTGAAAATCTCCTTTATATATATATTGTATGGATCAGCGGAACATTCTCAGTTGTTCCAATATCGTCCGGTGTAATTCAGATCATGTTCCAGAACACTCCTTAGTGCCCTGGGGAGTTGGGGTTGTGTCACAAATGCATTATGGCCAAGGAGATTGTTTGGAAAAAGAGGGCGTTTCGAAACAGCCCAGAGTAACCAATCGTTGCCATACAAGCATACTATTTGAATACGACGCCCTCTTACTTTGTTGCTATCTTACAATACAGAGCCCCCCAATGTATCAGTTCTAGGTCTCCTTAGCATATTTGGCGTGTGTGTAACAAGGTTACTGGGCTCTCAAAAGAATAGGAGGCGAATATAACCATATTCGTTCCTCCACTAAGGCCTGCCTCGAGATGGCCGAGGCTTGATTCCTCGCCTAAACTATCGAATCGGCGGATATCCGGAACGGAATTCAGGTTCCAGCCTCCAATCTGGAAATATTTACTATAACACGGGACATCTGTAGAAGATTGATGATGGAAACGTCAAAGTGCAAGAAGCGATCTGAGTTGCGAGATATTGAATTACGATTCGAAGATGCGTAAAAAGGAATAGCACTAGTAATAATGAAGAATACAAAATTTCAAGTATATAACACAGGACATCTGAGAGGCTATTGAAGGTAGACATCTAAAGTGCTGTCATCAGGGCTACCAAAGGTAAATCCGGTGGGTGCCTATTGAGACAAAGGGTCGGTGAAGGGGGCTGAAGGAGATGCCTAGACCTTTGTGCACCAGTGGGATGACAAATATCTGCTTTGACTGAAATTGAGCTGTAATAGAGAACGGGCAAACCTTACAGCGGCATTCTCAACATTCTCCTTACAGAGAGTGAGTCTACTCCTCGTCGCCCGCTTTAGCTACTACCAAAGCCAGTTTCAGTCCTTCTCGGTCCCTTGGGATACAGAAGATGCGATAGGGTTTGGGGGACATGATGAGATCTCTGGGGTTCTTCATGTCCGACCGGGGGTTGCAGCGTATGTCGCCGCTTGCCTCGAGGCGAAAGGTGCGCAGCATCCGCATGAACACGAGATACAGCTCGCGATAGGCGAGCAGGTGCGCGGTGCACATTCGGTATCCCAGACCGAAGGTGAAGAGCGGGGCGTCCGGGTTCTCCATCCATCGTTCGGGGCGGAATAGGTCCGGGTCTGACCAGAGCTCGGTATCTAAATGAATCGCTTAGCTTCATCATACTCTATCGGTTGAGCGAGGGTGTGACGCTACCGTAGTTACACGCCCATGCGTTCAAGTAGACAGTAGTTCCTGTCGGTATCAAGCTTCCCTCATATTCCACGGCTCGAATCGATTCCCTTGGGAGCGCCAACGGTATCACTGTGAAATACCGTAGCGCCTCCTTGACCAATGCTGCGACATAGGTGCACTTCAGATCATCCGCGGCATCGCATAGCTGGTCATCCGAGCCTTGGAACTCTCGAATGGCCTCGAAAGCCTTGTCTTGGATTTCGGGGTGTAGCGCCAGGTAGCCAATGGTCCACTGAACCGTGTTCGATACCGTCTCGAACCCACCAGCTAAGATCGATAAGCTGATAGACCTCAACTCAACCTCGTTCAGTTTGGCCTCGGTGTCCTTCAGCACATTTGCCTGGATGCACGGCTTGTCGGTGCCCTTGGCGACCTTTTCGGCGAGATCCGTATTCAATTTGTTCAGGTATCTGTCGCGCCGACGACGCATGTCCCTCGCCTTGGTCGACGACCGATTGAACGGGTTCAGCCGCAGCAAGGGGATGTGGTCCTGGAGGTTCCCCACAGTTGACCGAAACCGGTTGAGCTCCTCCTCTACCCCGGTGATTTCCTTGAACAATTCGTCCTCGTGGGACGGCATGCGGACTCCCCAGTTGATCGTCATCACAAGAGAAAGGCTGAGCCGCTGAATTAGGGGCAAGGGATCGATGGCGATCGTGCCTCCCTTGCCATAGTGCAGGAGGTCTTCCAAGAATGTCCGCGACTCTCTGTCTAGGTAGGGAATGTAGGTTTGAATCGATGGTCGGTTGAAGGCCGAGGCGGCTACCTTCTTCTTCCGCTTCAGAGAGTCATCGTATGGAGAAGTGCCGATTGTGAACCCCGCGGAACTCGACGCTATCTTTCACGACAATGCCATTCAGTTAAGAGAAGCCAGGTATGCTCGCCACACGTACCTTTCCAAACGTGTAAGTTAGCGGCCTCGAGCTCAAACCTTGCGGGTTGAGGATGAACAGCTTCTTGGCTGCTGAGGCGCTGTTGACGACGATGATCGTGGTGTTCGCTAGCTGAATCTGATAGACGGATCCGAAAGTTTTCGCCCATTGCTGGTATTTCTGTGCTGTATAGTCCAGAACGTCAAGCAAGTTCCCAACAATCGGCAGGCCCTTTGGGCCCCGGAAGCCATTTATTCTCGACCGGATACGAACTACTTCATTGGCACATAGGTAAAGGACTACCGCGATTAGAATCCATACTGCCATATAAAGCCCGTAGATATTGACGAAAAGACTTGAGAGTGCCATTCCTGGAATATCCATTATTCTTCTTGACAACTAGGAACAAATAAGAACAGCGTCAAACTGGACTGGCGTTCTGTCCTCATCCGCTATCGCCACGGGAATAAAAGCTTGGAGGTCTGATCCAGTATATGTAATTCCCCGCGAGTTCGGAACCCCCACCAACAGTTGTACGTACTATGAGACCCTGGATCACACACTGAAGCATATATGACTGAAGAGGGATGAATTGTCAGGTTGACCTTCAGAAGGTCCTAGATAGAAAATGAGAGTAGCGAGCCCTCCTTATATACACAGAAAAACAGCTATAGCCAAGAGATGCGGCTACCACCGGGGTAGCGATAGCGGAAACAGATACTGTCGTTTCGAATCAGAGTGTCGGGTCCCCACTTAGCTTCTGAATCACACATCTTTTTTGCAACGCAACGCTCAACTTCGAATATACGCTTTCAGGAGGTATGCTTAACAACCATAACGCTAGGAACGTACAACCATATATAATTATGTAGCCCTTGACGAGGGCTACAT
>QJNY01000883.1:0-17534 GCA_004155945.1 Monosporascus sp. mg162
CCCGCCCCGCCCCCCCGCGCCCGGTACGCCGTAACGATATCGTCTACAAAGAAAAAAAAATAAGTATTTCTTAACAAGTAAAACAACAAGATATATAAAGAACGGTCTCCGTAAAGGAAACGTAACCGTGTAGACAAAATTGGATAAAATAATAGATTGCTACCTCAATTTCTAGGCTTCACTAAATCTATCTCTTTCGCAAGTGTCTCGCTCCAAGACGACTTCAAACTGCCTTGTCCCGCTCCTATCCACGTCGATTCTTGTCGAAATTCTGGACGGTCTTCGCAATCCGGAGCAGCCGGAGGCAAACTATCGCTCGTAGTTTTCCATATATCGTTCCAAAATCTGAACGTCGAAGTTGTCAAGCCGGTCACTATCTTCCCTTTCCAGTTTCGCTAATAGTTCCGTTATAATCGTCATATTCTTCGGCATATAATCTTACAAAAATCGATTACCGTTACTTTCTCGAATCAAATCGTATCCGAAAATCAAAGTCGAAATCGATCTTTTTAGAAAAGATTTTTTGCGTCGACAGTAATATCGATAATTTTAGCTCGTCCGGTAATTTGGTGGAAATTATATACCGTTAATAAGACGATTTTTATAAAAATTTTGCGGTCCCGGATTACCGGTATCGCATATTCGGACTTGCGCGGCATATTGTCTTGGGTAATTCGAAAAGGTGTTATAGGAACGATCGAATAAGACTAGCGGGGGCTTGGAAAGATACCAGCCTTTTATACGTAATTAAGGCTTACCGTTAAGGTTTACTTTTAAAGTTTATCTTTAAAGTTTATCTTTAAGGTTTACTGCATAAAGCTTAACATTTCCTAAGTTATATTATCTGACTCTGCCGAACCAGCTAACGGGTACAAGGTTTATCAAGGTCGAGCTTATCGGCAACCACGCATATAAGTCTTCCAAGCCGACATCAGTCGAGAAATTGCGTACTTACGAGGGCCCAGCAGTCGGCTTCAAAGTAAGGCTTTATGGAACTAAGATATCAATCTATCCTAACTCTAAAAACCATTAATCAGTCATCGTATTCGAAGATACTGGATATAGTATCTATCGTGCAAATTACATCGTATAATGATTTACTGTGTATTTGGCTCAGCCTAGAAAATAAGGCTTGAACCTATTCGACCTTGTATAAAGAACGGATCGAAGATCTAACTTTATAAGTATTCTAGTAAATTTTTTCTGTTATAACAAAGGTAATACTTTTAGTTTATATATTATCTTCTTAATTATAAAAGTCTTGTAATAATACGGGTATTTTAAAAATATTTATATATATACTTTACAAGGTAGCTAAGCGTTAACAAAACCGTTAACAGCGTTATACTACTTTAACTTTAAGTCTAATTTAGTCGTAATAACGATTAACGTTATAAACAACCTTTCAGTAAAGTAAATACGTATATATTATTATAAGTATTCTTAAGTTATTAATCGCCCTGTACGACGAGATGTATCTTATATTTTTGCAACCAGTTATACTTATTAAACTTATAAATATATACTTATATATACCTTAAAACCTGTTTTCCTTTAGCAAAAGACTGATCGACGACCTTCCACAATTGCATCTTCTTATAGCTTTGCAAATAAGCTTTTTCGGTCTTACGAAATAACTTTTTTAACGGATATATATTTAGCTTTTTATAGCTTCGCGGCAGTAACGATAAGTTATTCTTATATATCCGGTTTTGCGATCTCAAAGATTTTGTATATTTTCGTATAAATGCTTTTCCAATTAAAATAGCGCGTATTTCGAGTAATTACTTTGCTTACACTTCCCCAGCTTACCGGCCGGTTATTAAGCGTAGTTATAAAAAAGGCTAATCGTTTAACATTAAACGCGGCTTTCCAAACTTTATAATCGTCTTTAATAATATTCCTATAATACGGAATATACGGGAAACTTATATTTTCGATCTGTAAGATGCCTTCGTTTTGTACTATTACCTTAGGTTAAATAAAACGATAAGAGTTTAGGGCTATTTTTCCAACTTCCGCGGGCATAATAATCGTAATAGTTATTAAAGTAAACGTTAATAAAGGTAATAATTTAAGAGACGGAAATAGTTCGAACATAACGGTCGTATAAAGGTAATGAATCTTATGCAAATAAGCTTGTTTTTTCCCAGTTTATACGTCTTTTACGCTTATACCACTTTAAAACTAACTTTTTACCTAATCGATAACTAAATTATTCCGCTTCAGTTTTTATCTTCCTTTTAAATATGTATATTTAAATAACTCAAGGCCTGATTCAGTAATTTACTTGTTGCAGTAACTTTTATAGTTCGTTTTTTATAATATACAAAAAATTATCCTTTAAAATTTTAATATTACCTAAAAAGATAACCTTTTCGTTAAACTGTATGTTTCGAATAGCGATAACTTTATTAATTAACGAGTTTCAGATTTTGTGAATATTCGTGAATCGGTAGCCGACGAAAATTTAATCCATATTTTAAGGTTTAATTTTTGAAGTTTTTATTCTTTTTTTATAACGGCAGCTGTTATAACGTAAGCCATATAGCGGTAAACTCGCAGATAGGCCTATTAAGGCTTCCGATCAAACATTACAACGCCGTTTTTATACGCTAGGTAAATATAGTCAACTTCGTATGGGTTTTGCCAAAGAGTACGTATTTAAGAATATGATGATATAGATATACTGCTACTTTAAAGATATATACAATCAAAAACGAAGGTAACTTAGCGCTACTTTATATCATAATCGCTTTTTCCTTAATTACTTTCCTTAAATATTTTGCACTCCTGTTTTAAGCCTAGATATATAATATTAAGGACTTAAGTTTAATACTAAAAGGAGGTGTCAGCTAGCCAGTGCACCAAAAGACTGAATTGATAAGTGCACGCTTATCGAGCTACTTATCTGACATACCCCCTCAGTGGCTAGTGTCAGCTAGCAGGGGGTGCGCTAGCACCCTATATACGGAAAAGCTCTCTCTGATCGGAATAGAAGTTCCGTGACTAGACCCCATAAAAGAGGAGTGCGCGTCTTAGAGCGCTTGCAGCTAGTTATCCAATACAACACAATTGATGTCCCCTATATCTGACAATTAAGAGTCTTATTCGCTTAATTCGCGTTATCTATTAATTGATTAGCTGTTGTTAAGACGATATAGGTTGCATATTAGTAGCAATTATCTGTATACTTATTAGCTATAACGGCGACCGCACCGACGACGTCTGCAGTTATCTATACCGGGTTTAAAAACTGGGATAAATTTAAGAACGAATTTAAGATTAGAGTTAAAGGATATAACTTGTAGAATTATATTAATCTTAATCAAAACGTTTTATAATCTGTTAAACCTATAACGTTCGTTATTACCTCTTATCTAAAGAGCTTAGTTCGTTAGATAACGACGCGAACAGTTGATATTTCTTCCAAAGGAACTTTATAAGTCGAAAAAAATCGATTATACGAGCCATCCAATAAATGCCCTCCAGATAACGACTAAAGGCAAACAAGCTTATAATTAGAATCTTACCGTCTATATTTACCTAAACCGAGAATATAAAACCTTCCTAAAAAACTTTAACGAATTTATAAGATGGATTTTAAATAACGTTTTTTTTATCGATTAAGTAAACCTACTTAAGCTTAGATAACGACTTTAAGGTTAGTATGCCAAATTATAACAATCTAGAAAGGTTTACGACAGCCGATTGCTTATAAACATTAAACGCGAGTACGAAGAATGATTAAAGCAAACACCGAAAGCTGCGAAAATATTTAACAAATAAATAACGAAGTTGTAGAAAATTATGGCCCAAAGTTAACGTTATAAGGTTCCCGAAATAATTATGCTAATTATTTAAACGAATTAACTTTGTATAGTAGTAGCGCCGATTATGCTTAGTTAGTCGAATTTATTTATACTTTTTAAGCGGGATGATATCGAGAAAGGAACGATTAATTACCTAAAGGTTAGGACTAATCTTTTAAACTATTAGACTATAACGAACTTATAACAGTTAGCAAGAACCGTTAAAGCAGCGTTTTCGACTTTATAGAGTTCCAGTAAACTTTTCCGATTAAGACGATTTTGATTAGGAAAAAACTAAGGATATTAATAATTAATTACGTAATAAGACCTTTAGCAAAAAGCCGAAACGAGGTAATCGTAGAGGTTTCCAAACGGGCCGAAATAGCAGCAGTAATAAGCAGAAGCGCCAAGAGATAAACGCATAAGAGATTTGTTATAAATCGTGCCTAAACTCTGGATATACGTTACTTTAATATTATTACGCGTTTTTTAATAAAGTTTTAGCAAAGTTTAAGCTTAATAAAGAAGTTTTATTATTAGTTTAAGACCAAATTATTTCCGATTAATTTTTAAACAAAAACATTAATTCCTAAAAAGAATAAGACGAATCTTGGCGTACTTTTTAATTTTTGATTAACGTAATACGATAAACGTCGCGTTTTACCCTTTAAGAAATTTGGTTATTTTGGACTTAGAATTTACGATATATATTTTTAACTTGATTAATAAGTTCCTAAATTATAAGATAACGATCTAAAGCGACGGTGTGTACGTAAGGAACAGCTTCGTTCCGATTAAAGGATACGGAGAAGTGGATATATTACTTTAAAGCTTTAAGGACTTTAAAGCGTTACGTTTGTATAACGTATCTTACTGCGAGAACTTCGTATGTAACCTGGTATTTTTCTGGCAGCTTTAAAAAAAAGGTATTAATGGGATAATAAGAGAATTAATAATTTTATTCAAAATAAATATAATTAAGTAGTTATTACGTTAACGAATAAGTTGATTAGTTCGTTATCGAAGATATTAGCACGATAGTTACTTATGTAACCTTTGTATTTTATAGACGAAACGTTAACTTATATATAACGAAACCGCCGCGAATCGGTGATAGCACGATATGGTACCTAAGATTAGGATATTTAGAGCCCGAAATGATCGTCCAGTTGCAGTTTTATATAAGGGGAGTTTGCCGGAAGGGTTTTATAATAGTCGAATACTAAGTATGTAGCAAGACGAAAGCCAAGAAGCTAATACGCCGCGAACCGAAGGAGAAAGTTTTCCGATTAAAACAGTACATCGTTATCGACTTTATGAATTTCGAAGAAAACCTTAAAGGATATAAATACTTTATATTCGTTACTGATAGGTACTTAGGCTTTATTTGGGATATTTACATTAAAAATCGAAAGTAAGATATATTGATTATAGCGTTACGTTATTTTTTAAAGGTTGTGAAAAACCAGGATAAGGTATTTTTATAAGAGTTTGAATGCGATAACGAAATTTTGAAAAATTACTAGCTTCAAATAAACTTTAGTTGCTTTTTTTCAGTATTAAATTTAAGCCTTTAATACCGTATATCTAAGCTTAAAACGGGGGTATAAAGCGCTTAAAAGGTGTGATTAAGGAAAAAGTAACTGCGATAAGAAATGGCGTTAAGTTATTTTCGTTTTTGATTGTGTATATTTTTTAAAGCGGCAGCCGGCAGTGTATTTGTATAACCGTACCTTTAATTATATACTTTTTTAGCAAAGCTTATACGAAATTTACTATATTTACCTAGTATATAAAGACGGCCTTACAATGCTTAATCGAAAGTTTTAGTAGGCTTATTTGCGAGTATATAGCTGTATAGCCTATGTTATAACAATTGCCGTTATAAAGAAAGAATAAAGATTTTAAATGTTAAATCTTAAGATATGGATTGGGTTTTTCGTCGGTTACCGATTGATAGATATTTACAGAATTTGGAACTTATTAATTAATAAGGTTATCGTGATTATTCGAGACGTACAGTTTAACGAAAAAGCTATTTTTTAGGTAATATTAGAAAATTAAAAAATATCCTTTTGTACGTTATAGAAAAAAAGCTATAAAAGTTATTGCGATAGGTAAAATTATTTAATTAGGGTTTGAGTTACTTAAAAATATAAATATAAGAAAAAGATAATAACTTAAACGAAATAATTTAGCTATCGGTTAAATAAAAGAAGTGGTTTTAAAATGGTATAATGAACGAAACGCACGGAATAAGGAAGAATGAACTTGTTCGTATGAAATTAATTATCTTTATACGACTGTTATATTCGAACTATTTTTATCTTTTAGATTATTACTTTTATTAACGTTTATTTTAATAATTGTTACGATTAATACGTTAGTAGAAGTTATAAAAATAACTTTAATTTTTTATCGTTTATTTAACTTAAAATAACGGTAAAAAACGAATATACTTTACGAGTTGTAAACGTAAGCTTTCCATACGTTCCGCGTCGAATAGATAATTATTAGTACGATTATAAAGTATACGAAGCCGCGTTTAACGTAGAACGATTAACTTATTTTGTTAATATAATCGATAATAGGCCGGTAAGTTACGGACGTTTAAGGAAGTTAATTATCCGAAGTACGTATTATTTTAATTGGAAAGGTTTCGATACGAATATATATAAAATTTTCAAGTTGCGAAACCGGGGATATAGACGCGATTTACCGTTATTGCTGCAAAGCTATAAAAAGTTAAATATATATCCGTTAGAGAAGTTATTTCGTAAGGCCGAAAACGTTTACTTATAAAGTTATAAGAAACTGTAATTCTAGGAGGTTATTAATTAGTTTTTTGCTAAAAGGAAATAAGTTTTAAGGTATATATAAGTATATATTTACACATTCGATAAGTATAACTGGTTGCAAAAATGTAAGGTATGTTTCGTTATACGGAACGATTAACAGTTAAAAAACGCGTATAATAATATATACGTATTTATTTTAATTAGAAAGTTGTTCAAAACCTTAATCGCTATTACGGCTAAATTCGATTTAAAGCTAAAGTAATATAACGCTATTAACGTTTTTGTTAACGTTTAGCTACTTTATAAAGTATATATAAAAACGTTTCTAGGATATTTATATCATAGCAAAACTTTCTTAATTAAAAAAGTATTATATAAATTAAGAAAGTTATTATTATTTCAGTAGAAAGAATTTACTAAAACGCTTAAAATTTTAAAACTTAACTCCGTTTCTTATAAACCTCATTATTTTATTCGTTAAAAGAATTTTTTTTTTTATAAACGATATCGTTACAGCGTACTGCAAGAAAAATGAAGACCTCGTCGATCAGGTAATTTAGTAAATAAAGGAACGATATACCCTTACAAAGGGCGAGGACTTATAATAGTTCTTAAAAATCGAAGTAAATAAAAATAAAGCTAAAAGAAAAATCTAGGTTTTTAAATTTAACTGTTTAAATAAGCTGGTTAACTTAATTCCAAAAGAAAATCTAAATGATTTTCTAGATACGCTAATAACGAACTTTAAGTTATTGTCGAATTTTGATTAAGGTTATTTAGGGTTTGTTAATATATACTAAAAGAAAATCGGTTTTATTTTGTACGTAATAATTAATACGCGACCCGATATAACCTTTGCGGTATTGCGATTTGCCCGATTTGACCTGAACTTTAACGACGCGTATTACAAAGCTGTCGATCGAATTATATTATACTTAATCGGGACCAAAATATTAGTGTTATAGTTCGGAGAAAAGGATTCGTTAAATACTTAAGAAACGTTTTTTTCGCAGATAATACGATCGATTAAAAAGGGTTTTAAGCTTACGTTATCAGGATATTTAAAAGAATAATAAGATAATAAACGAATAAGCAAAATATAATAATTATTGTATATAATAAAAACGAAATTATTATTTTTTATATAAGCTGTAAAAAAATCTTTATTTAGCTTTTAATTAATTAAAAAATTAAAAGTTACTTTAAATATAAAATCGTTAAATATATAATGTAATAATTACAAAATTATACCGTTTATTAACGCCGATGTCGCCCTATTATAAACGAAGCTATAATATATAAATATATATAATTATTAGTTACGAAAAGCCGTAAAATGAAATATAATTAAAATAAACTAGATGTTTACGGGCGATATGTTAGTTAATGGATTAATAAAAACCTTATTACGAAAACCTTTTAGGTATTTTAAAAAGTAGCTAAAATTAATGAATATTATGGAAGCCTTCGATCGGCGGAGGAATAACTTGCAAGTAATTTCAAAGGAGGAATTGGCTGATTAAGAGGGTTCAATCGCCGAAGGAAAGGTGGAATGGAACGCTGCGGCTTTAGGAAGTGATGAAGTGTAACGGTTAACGCCGTAACTGCGTCGAGGCGTTGAAGAGATGTGTTAGCTAGCAGGGGGTGCGCCAGCATCCTATATACGGAAAGGCTCTCTCTGATCGGAACATAGAGGTTCCGTGACTAGACCCCATAAAAAAGGAGTGCGCGTCTGAGAACGCCTGCAGCTAGTTATCTAATACAACACAACTGATGTCTCCTATATCTGACAGCTAGCGATCAGGTAGTAACTGTGTAACCATGATACTATCTTATAGCTCTCGTATTTAAATTATAGCCAGTTCTCCTGGCTTAGATCGATCTTGAACCCTTTAGATAAGTGGTCAAGTGCAGGCTAGTAGGCCTTAGCTGCGACGGTAACTCCACTTAGTGGAGCATATCTGGGACTCTTAATTGTCAGCTAGCCACTGCACCAAAAGACTAAATTGATAAGTGCACGCTTATCGGGCTACTTATCTGATAGGATGCGATTAAAGCATATTTCGAAATTGATAATTTTTCAAAATCTCGTTATCACATACGAACATTTATAAAAAAACCTTATCCTAGTTTTTTAAAACTTTTACAAAGTATCAGAATATTGTAATTAATATATTTTGCTTTCGGTTTTTAAGGTATATATCCCAGATAAAGCCTAAATACCTGTCGGTAACAAATATAACATATCTATATTTTTAGAGTTTTTTTCAAAATTTGTAAAGTCGATAAGGAATCGTTATCTTAATCGGGAAGGTTTTTTTTTTTTTTTTTTTTTTTTTTGCTCGCGGCGTATTTGCCTTTTAGCATTCGTCTTGCTATATGCTTGGCATTCAACTGTTATAAAGCTTTTTAAACAGATCCTTTTATATAAGATTATAACTGCGCGATAATTTCGGCTTTTGGGTATCCTAGTTTTAAGTGCTATATCGTACTGTTACCGATTTGCAGGGATATCGCTATATATAAGTTAACGTTTCATTTGTAAATTATAAGGGTTATATAAGTAACTTTTACGTTAATATTTTCGGAAACGAATTGATAAAATTTATTTATTAATGTAATAACTATCTAATTATACTTATTTCGAATAAAGTTATTAGTTTTCCAGTTATTTTACTAATACCTTTTTTTTTCGGAATTGCTGGAAAGATACCAGGTTATATACGAAATTTTCGCAATAAGCCATATTGTAGAAACATAACGTTTTAGTGCCTTTAAAGCTTTAAAGCAATATATTTACTTTTTCATACTTTTTAATCGGAACGAAGCTGTTTTTACGTATATACCGTCGCCTTGAATCGTTATCTTATAATTTACACACCTATTAATTAGGTTAAAAACATATATTATAAATCATAAATTCAAAAATAAATATACTCCTTAAGAGGTAGAACGCGATACTTATTGTATTAGGCGAATCAAAAATTAGAAAGCATGCCAAAACCCGTCTTATTTTCTTTAAGAGTTAATTTATCTTTTAGGTAGTTAATTTTTCTATAGTTTTCGACAAACGAACGATTTTTTCCTTTAAAGATTAATCGACAACGATACGTTGTTAAACTAATACTACTATAGCGCTATTAAAGCGGAAATCTTTGCAAGCTTTATTAAGGAATTCGTAAAAGTATCGAGATAACAGGTAATAAGTACTTTAATAGACCTTATAACGCGTATCTTGCGCATCCGATCCTTGGCGCTTTCGCTTATTATTACTATTATTTCGGCTCGTTCGGAAACCTTTACGATTACTTCGTTTTGAGCTTTTTCTAAAAATCCTATTACGTAACTAATTCTTAATATCCTTGGTCTTTTTTTTAATTAAGATCGTCCTGATTAAAAGAGTTTACTAAAGTTCTATAAAAGGTCGAGAACGCTGCTTTAACGTTTCTTACTGGCTGTTGTAAATTCGTTATAATCTAATGGTCTAGAAAATTAACCCTAGCCTCCAAGTAATTAATCGTTCCGTTCTTAATATTATCCCGTTTAAGAAGTATAAATAAATTCGACCAACTAGGCATAATCGGTACTACTGCTACACATAACTGATTTATCTAGATAACTAATATGGTTATTTCGAGAACTCCGTAGCGCTAACCTTAGGCTATAATCTTTTACTATTTCGTTACTTATTTGTTAAACCTTTTAGCGGCTTTCGAGGCCTGCTTTAATCGTTTTTCGTATTCGTGTTTAGTATCTATAAGTAATCGACCGTCGTAAACCTTTTCAGATTGTTGCAATTTGGCGTACTAGCCTCTTAAGGTCGTCATCTGGGTTGAAGCAGGTTGGCTTGATCGATAGGGAAACGCTGTTAAAAACCTATTTTATAAGTTCGTTGGAATTTTTTCGAAAAGTTTTATATTTTCAGTTTAAATAGGTATAGGTCGCAAAGTCTATATTATAAGCTTATCTGCCTTTAACCGTTACCTGGAAGGTATTTCTTGGACGGCCTATAAGATCAATTTTTTCGGCTTGTAGAGTTCTTTTGGAAAAGGAATTAGCTGTTTGCGTCGTTATTTAACGAACTAATCTTTTTAAATAAAAGGCAATAACGGGCGATATAAGTTTAACAGGCTATGCAACGTTTTAATCAGGATTAATATAGTGCTATAAATGATACCCTTTAGCTTTAGTCTTAAATTCGTGCTTAAATTTGTCTCAATTCTTAGGACGATTATAAATAACTGCAGACGTCGACGGTACGGTCGTCATTGTAGTTAATAAAATATATAGATAATTGCTACTAATGTACAGCTTATATCGTCTCAGCAATAGCTGATCAATTGATAAATAACGCGAATTAAGCGAATAAAACTTTTAATTGTCAGATATAAGGGATATCAGTTGTGTTATATTACTTGGCTAGCTATGTACATTCTCGCAACGCGTACTGATCTTTGAAGTAATCTAGCTACGGATTATATATCTTCCGATCAGAGAGAGACTTTCCGTATATAGGGTGCTAGCGCACCTCCTACTAGCTGACAATACCTTCTCTATCTATTTAACACGACCAAAATACTTAAAAACCACATTATACGCGATAATTTCGAACTTGGCGACGGTTAACCAAAAACGTATATATTCTATAAACTCGGTAAGCTAATCTTTTGAAAAAAAAAACTTTGATCAAAGTATTTCTGGGAACTCCGCATACGCCAAACGTTTTCTTTACTAATAGTTCGTATCAAACGCGTAACTTTTACAGAAATAACGCAAATATGCGAATATTTCTTATATAAAAAGAAAATACTCGAATGAAGAGAACTTCGTCGATTTTTAATATAATTACATTAACGTCCCACACATATGAGCGAGCTACACATATAAGCGAGTCGCTTTTCTAGCCATTCCAGCTACCTATCTTTAATCGTCCATTTCTCAACACTAACAACATTGAACGTCTAACAACAGAAGCTAGGATAAACTTAGCCATTCAGGCTAAAAGACGAGACCCGAAACTTAGCTTCAAAAAACTATATTCTATTTATGAAGTCCCCGAATCTAATTTGAAAGCCCGATATCATGGCCGACGCGCCCGAGCCGATATTTTCTCTCCTTTGCAGAAATTGACGCCGACCGAAAAAGAATGGATTGTCGACCGAATCCTTGACTTAAATAAGCGAGCGTTTCCTGTCCGGCTTTAGTACGTTAAAGATATGGCCAATATACTGCTGGCCCAACGCGTTACAGAACGCGTTGGAATTAACTGGGCGTCGAACTTTATTAGACGGCAAAAAAAACTCTAGACGCGTTTAAATCGGAGAATCGATTATTAACGGATCTTATACGAAAATCCAGAAACGTTTCGCAAGTAATTCGAGCTTGTTCGGGCTATAATTGCGAAGTACGATATTGCAAAAGAGGATATTTATAACTTCGACGAGACTGGATTCTTGATAGGGCTTTTTATGGCAACGGGCATAGTAATTACCAGTGCCGAAAGACGTAAAAAACTTAAATAAGCGTAATAAGGGAATAAAGAATGGGTTACAGTTATTTAGGCTGTTAATTTCCAAGATTAAGCTGTGCCGCTATTTGCTATTATAGCGGAGAAAAATTATTTTGGGTTTTGGTACCGCGATAACTTACTACTAGCAGCCGATTAAAAGATCGTATTAAGTAATAATGGCTGGACAACAAATAAATTAGGTTTCGAATAGATCTAGCATTTTGATAAGCATATTCGGACGCGTACGAAAAGTTCGAAACGTTTCCTTATTCTCGACGGCCATAAAAGCTATTATTCGATAGAATTCGAAAAATAACGTCTCAGATAAGCTCGCGGGACAGACAAGCTCGCGGGACACGTTTTGGCACCTCGCCACAACACACTCAAATTACTCAACCACAACACTTCAAATTAATTCCAATCAATCGTATTCTCTTTCGCTAATCGTATCTACAGCTTCTGGATAAGTGTACGCATTATATCAAGGCTTGTTGCGGACGCCATATTGCCATTCCTTCCTGCCAACCCGCCCGCAACCGACCAACTCTAGTAGCTGTTAGCAGCAATTCTTTGCCACAACCTTTCTGCTGGCTAAAAGAACTTATTCATCTTATATAGCAAGTATTCATCTTTCTGTGAAACGTTTGTTTTAATCGTGCAATTACGTAAATCTCGAGTTATTGCAAAATCAAGTCCGACACGCCCTACCATACGGCCTGCCATACGCCCCGCTACACGCCCCGCGAGACGCTCCGCACGGACCCCCCAACACGGTTTCCAACATATCTTACAACGCGTTTCTCGACGTAGTTTGCAACGTATATCTTTAACGATCGAAGCCGAAAAGGAAATGCTCGCGTATATAGGTTAAGGCTTCGGTTAATAATAGTTCTTTGGTCGGTCGGCTTCAATTCTGACGAATTAAGGATAACATTAGCTTAAACGCGCTAGGGGCTGGTCGGTTTGTAGGCGGGCTGTAAGGAGAAAATGGCAATATAGCGTCCGTAACAAACCTTAATATAATGCGTGCATTTGTCCAGAAGCTGGAGATACGATTAGCAAAAGAAAATACGATTAATTGGAATCAATTTGAAGTGTTGTAGTTAAGTAATTTAAGTATGTTGTGGCGAGGTGCCCAAAAGTGTCCCGCGAGCTTGTCTGTTCCGCGAGCTTATCTGAGACGTTACTGTACTAACAACAATATTATTACGCTTTATATATCCGCGCATTTTTCGCATCGGCTTTAACCTTTTAATGTATTTTGTTTTTCTGTTTTGAAACGCGCTATTTGCGATATATCGAAAACTTAATACGACGTTATCATACTTATATTGCCAAAGAAAGTTTTCTTGCGGCTTTTACGACGCGTTCCAAGTTACCATAACGTCCGATAACATCAAATCTGGATTTGCGAAAGCTGGTCTTGTTTCATTCGATCCTAATAACGTTTTTTCCAAATTGGAGGTTTTTCCAGTTATGCCTACGCCGACCGTCTCCCCGCTAACTTCCGCCGGTTCCATTTTACCCCCCGCGAAAACTCTTAGAAATATCCGTAAAGTAACAAAATAAGGACGATACTTACAAAGGAAAATTAGAAATTATTAAGATAGCTTATTAATAAAAATACTTCAGTTGGTTAATCTTGTAACAAAAGGTTATATGTTGCTGTTGTATAAAGCCGCTTTTCTTTAGGAAGAAAACGTTTAATTGCGCGAAACGAATTATATCTTAAGCAAACGCCGCAGGACCAAAACAAACGTCTTTAAGAAGGAGGAATACTTACTATACAATAGAGATAAGCCTTTCTGGCCTAAAAAGAAGGGGGTGGTGAAAAAATGCAGCCAATAGCAGCTGAGGGGGGTCGTCGCAAGAGGGTTAAGACGAAGGAACGGAAGTGTGGCGTTTGCGGCAAGCCGGGACATAATGCGCGTACTTGTGAAGAAGTTGTAGATATGTCTAGCTAAGAATAATCCGATTGATTTGAATTAATGCGATATGTTGTTATTAAATTATTTGAATTTGTTGTTGCTGAGTGCCAAAAAGCAGCTCGCTTATATGTATGGGACATTATTCTATTTAGAAATTTACGACCCATTTTAAGGTTACTTGTGTTATATACGCTTTACTAATTTAATTAAACTAATAAATACGTAAAAATATAAGTAAAAAGTTTATCTATATATAAAATAAGGCGGGAACAAAAAAAGCTACCGTTTCCTATTGTATAAATCGGCTGCTTCGGCATAATTAGTTTATATTTTCCGGATATAACTAATTATCTTTTAATCTCTATAAATAAGATGAAATGTTTTGAAAACCGCTAACATTATTCTTTTTTAAAACCGCATATCTCCTGGAAAATCTTTCGATAAACGCCATAAGTACCGTCGATCGTGCCTTCATTTTCGTCAATTACCCCTAATGAAATCGAACGGCACTTATCATACGATATACGTTTCAATTTGAAAAAACCTAGAAACTTTTGCTTATTGCACTTATATAACGTATCAATAAAAACAGAAAATGAATTCCGGATAACATTAATTACGATTATAAAAAAGTATTTGATAATCTCAGATTTTATTACAACGTTTCCTAAAACTATTTTCCTTTATAATATTAATTAAGATAGAATATAAATTACCTCAACTCTTCTTTAAGAATGCGGCTATAACGACTGCCAACGGCGGTAATAAAGTTACGCATAACGGAACCGTATCGAAATATTATATTACGAACATAATCTTAAACATTAAACTTATCGTACTAAAATACGATATTATCTTATTATACCTGGCCGTAAAACGCAACTTATCCTAATTAAAATTTTACTATTATAAAAAAAGCAAAGCGGTTACCTTAAATGCCTTTAATAACCGGATTACATCTTTATTTACCGTATAATAACTTTCGCAAATACCCAACCCCCTTAACATATCGATCCCATTCCACGATATATGTTACAGCAGGCCTAGAGCTCGTACACCTTACCTAACCTACTCTTTTCTACCTTATCCCCTTATTACCTTCATTCTATATAAGGGCCCAAGGCTCCTATCTATCTTTATAAAGGGACAAGAGTCTGTTTTGTCCTGATCCTACCCTATAGGAATAGACTGGTTATATCTAACTTAAGCCTTACTGTGACAATATACCTATAAATAATAAAAACTTGCCTAATAAATAAGGCAAATAATTACAGTTAATTTTAGAAACAACCTTAATTATAGTAGTTAAAACTATAAAAAAAGGATGCGTAAAAACGTTCGGATCGTTATTTCGACGAAACTGTTTCGTTTTCCGTTTCGTATTATACGATTACCACTTTTTCCTTAGGTATACAATTACTTAATTTAAAGTTTAAACTAGTTAAAAGCTAATATATTTATAAATTGTTCACTTTCGTTTAAGATAATATGCATTACTTTAACTTTAAGTAATAGATTTTCCGGCAGGCGGTGGAAGTCAAGCTCTTTTGCGAAAATTATAAACTTTCCGTATAACGTATTATAGTATTACTTAAAATAAAGTTTTAATTAGCAAAAAATAATAAATAATAAACTTTACTAATTTTCAAATGCTAATAGCTTATTACGTATTCGTTCTTTTTTTAATATATTAATTAACCGATTAATCCGAATGGTCGAACAAAAAGTTTTATATAAACTTTTGTAAAAACTTATTTACGAACAGAATTTTCAAACGTTAAATTAAATTTATAATGTCAACGCCAGAAATTTAATATACACGTACGTATATTTTATTTTAAAGACGGAACGCGCTAGAATTAGAAAAATTCTAACTCGTTATATTCGCAAAGTAATAATAAAGACGTAACTAGTTTAAACGAGTTATAGTTAATATATATGATAAAAATTAAAAGAAATAAACGAGGTTTAATTAAAACTAAAATAGTATTAATAATAAGCTATAATCGCAATAACCGTATAAATATATATATAACTATAGGAAATGTTTTATTATTAAGTTATTACGGATTTTCGTTTTTAAAAAAAGCAAATAATGCAAATAAACCTCTTTTTCGCACAATTATAACTCTTATTTCAGGTAGCTTAGACCTCGCTAGCTTTTAATCTAATGTACTGTTATATCACGTTAAAAATTAATCAATCAAATCCTAAATCCCCGTAAAGAGCTAGCGAGGCCTGAGTTTAGGTCATACAGACAGGGGTTTCGTTCTGGGCATCGCTACCAAAATTATCAACTTTCCTTCTAGCGTCCTACACCCATGAGCGAGCCACACCCATGAGCGAGCCACTTTCTTAGCTATTCCAACTGCATATCTTTAATTGTTTATTTCTTAACAACTACAATATGGAGCGCCTTACAAAATAAGCGAGAATAAACTTAGCCTTTTAGGCTAAAAAACGAGACTGAAACTTAGTTACAGAAAGCTTAGTTTTATTTATAAAATTCTACGTTCTACCTTAATATATCGTTTTAACAGTAAACGCACCCGAACCGATATTATCCCTCCTTTGTAAAAATTGACGCAGACCGAAAAGAAATCGATTGTCGACCGAATCCTTAATTTAGATACGCAAACGTTTCCTGTCCGGCTTCAGCATGTTAAAGATATGGCCAATTTGTTATTTACCCAACGCGTTACGGAACGCGTTAGAATTAACTGGGCGTCGAAATTTGTTAAACGGCAAAAAAAATTCCAAACGCGTTTAAATGGGAAAATCGATTATTACCGGGTTTTATGCGAAAATCTAGAAACGTTTCGCAAATAGTTCGAGCTTGTGCGGGTTACAATCGCAAAATACGGCATCGTAAAAAAGGATATTTATAACTTCAACGAGACTAATTTTTTGATAAGGCTTTTTATAGTAACGGGTATAATAATTACCAATGCCGAAAAACGCGGAAAACTTAAATAAAGAATGGGTTATAATTATCCAGGCTGTTAATTTCTAAGGTTAAATTATGCCGTTATTTGTTATTATAACGGGAAAAAATTATTTTAAGTTCTAATATTACGATAATCTTTTGTTAGCAACTAATTAAAAGATCGTATTAAGTAATAATAAATTAAACAATAAATAAATTGGATTTCGAATAAATTGTTACGGATTGGGAGTACCGTGACAGCTCCAGTATATATGCAGCTGCAAGCACCAGAATGATTGCCACAATTACGATCATTCCGCCAATCTTTTGCCCCTGGCGCAACGGTATGGTGCAGCCGTAACATAATGATCGCATGACGGTGGGTAACGCCTCAGGGTTGGGTTCGATCCCCAGACTAGCCGTTGCTCACAAGGTCTTCCCGGACGCATGCGGGGCAGTGCGGGGTAGATCTTGGGGGTTGGGCAGCTGCGCCGCAGTCGCGGCAGATGTCCTCGTGGCTTGGGGACCAAGCCACTGGAGGAGGGGCATAGTGTTACGGAT
>QJNY01000884.1:0-17487 GCA_004155945.1 Monosporascus sp. mg162
AAAAAAAAAAAAAAAAAAAAAAAAAAAAAAAAAAAAAAAAAAACGGTCCTACCCGACTTAACAGCCCAAGCAACAACGACCAGGAAACCTTCAACCACGACAAAAAGTGTCCAACCGTACTGATTAAGTATTAAAGATTACGAATGCGCTGCAGGACCTAAAGATCGTATAAGCCCGATAAATCTAGAACCTAAAGGCTTTTTAAAAAAAAAATGCGCAACCGAAAGGCAGCCCGGATATCACAGTATTACGCTCCGCCAGGACAGAAAGCACCTTAAGCATACAACTATAATGCTGATCCGTTAATTAACGCAGTTAATTTCTAACCGGATAAGTTCAGTTAACTAGGTTCTTACCGTAAACGAAATGGTTACCAAAATCGAAGAAGTTATCGAAGCGGCTATTAAGGTCGTAATAAACGCCTTAACAACGCTAATTAAGGTACCTATTAATTCTGCCAAAAGTTAAAACATAACATGTAAAAATGCCGTCTGTTTGTTAACATAGAAACTACAGAACTAATCTCACTCGCCGACGACGGATACATTATTTTCCTCGAAGCCCCAGAAAATAAAGTTACGTTAAGCATAATTTAATTCCCTTGGGTCTTTAAAAGCTAAACGATCGAATAACAGATCCTAATTTAAAAAAAGATTTTAAAATGGATTTATAGTTTATTAGCATTCCTTGCCCGATTTAAGGAAAAAATGCGGTACTTTGATCGGCGAGACGACATCTTTCGGGGAATAAACAATTTATTAACTAATCCCGACCCGGATACCAATAATTTAGCTAAGCCTTAAAAGCATATTACGATCCTAAAGCCAAACCGATAAAAGTCCGACATTAATCAAAATTAAGTAACCGAAATTAACATAACCCATTTCGTCGATTATAACGGAAAGCCATTTTATAAAAAGGTACCGTTACGTAAATAGCTATAAAGTAACCCCGTCGAAAGCAAAGAAACCCGTTATCTGGAGGAAATTAAAACCCTGGAGATCGACGACTCTGATCAGCCGACGGTGCTTACTAACGTTATAATAACCAAACGTTTTAAAAATAAAGAAGAAAAATCTAAAAGCATAAAAAGGAACAAAACTAAATACGAAATTAACGAAGATAATCTAATATACGAAAGGCTTTCGTTTTATAATATGGAAGTCGGCGCTCAGATAAATAATACTCTCCAAATCAATACTAATACCTTTCAAACGGACGATGCTACACAAACGGATAATACCTTTACCCATGGAAACCTGATCGATAAGCATGTAATTAAATTCAAAAAAAAAAAAAGATGCGGGAAAACTTTAAGAAAAAATTTGAAATTGCTTGGTCTAAATTAATCAAGGTTTGCCCAGATTTCGGAAAGGTTTTCAAAAACTTTATAGCCGTTAAAATTTTAAAAGTACTTAATCGCAAAAATAGAAAAACGATTAAAATAACCGAAACTAAAGTACGGAAATCGGAACCCCCAAAAGCAAGAAAATCCGCTAAAATCCTTACCATAAATATCGATTACAAGGCAAAAAGCCAAAAGAAAGTTAAAGTTTTATCGGTCCAACAATGCAATCCAGCTAAATATATCACCCCGTTATTCAGATTGGCAGTTAAAGTAAGCCATAAAAGTGGCGAAAACCTAATCAATAATATTATTAACACTAGAGCAAAATAGAACGTCATAATCGCGTCGTACGTTAAACGACATGGACTAGCCATGCGACAAACCCGCATACCGTTTATAAGCTTCAATTCGCAAAAGAAAACTCCATTCGAAAGCATTATCGAGACGCCCGTTTAGCTCGCTAGCCGATTAATCACCATTCCATTATTTGTCGTCAATAACCATTACGTTACGCAACCTCTAATCCTAGGACTTAACTTTATAGCCAAATCGAAAATAACGCTTAATATAAACCCGGACGTAATAAAAAAAACCTTAAAGTTTGGCCCGTCGAAGATCATTATCCTTTTGGTCCTTATAGGACGAATTACGCGCAATATCCGTACTAACGAAAAGCCTAAAAAAAAGCAGCCGGTAAAACAATAAGCCGATTTATAAGCGAAAGCAGGCCTACAAGCAAAAAGATAAATAAGCATACTACAGGCCCTTATATCTTTTCGATCAGTAATACCTATGCCGATTAAGACCCGAAAACCATTTAGGAAGCTATCGGTAACAAGCTGGAACCCGGAGATAAGATCTTAGGCCAGTTTAGCGACGAGGAACTTGTACATACCTTATATGGAATTTTATAGGACGAAATGCAACAAAAGATTAACAATAATCGGACCGTCTAAATCAATACAATATACAAACCTAAATGGAAGAAAGTAATCCCTGTCGACGATATACCCTTTAATGGATCAGTACGACCTAGAAACCCGAATTAAAAAGCCAAGAAACTCGAAAAAGCTTAATAAGCTATTAATTAAAATAAAGAAAAGCCCGATAAGCCTAGTACACCTTTAACTGCTTTGTTTCTCAAATTTACCATTATACTCCGAAAAACCCGACTTACAAAAAAACGCGTCGAGAAAGTTCTTAATCAATTAGGGAACAAATTTCCCTATACAGAAAAAGCCTTTTTTAAGGAAATGCTTTTTCGTAAAAAAGCTGCCTTAGCCTGGGATTGGAAAAAATGTGGCAAAATCAAATCGAATATCGTACCAGATTATAAAATTCGAACGATCCCTTATAAGGCATAGCAAACCAAGGGCATAACAGTGCCGGCGAGCATTAAGGATAAACTGATCGAAATATTGCGAATACGTATCCAGCAAGATATCCTCGAACAGTTTTATGCTATATATAGGAATATTTAGTTCCTAATCGAAAAAAAGGATAAAGGTTTCCGATTAATTAATTCTGCGAGCAAATTAAATGCTGTTACCTTGCGAAATACCTTTATACCGGATAACTGCGACCAATTCTCTGCGGATTTTGCTATATACTCCTTAGTTACTTTAATAGATTTCTTTTTAGGTTACGATTAGGTTACCTTAGCTTTAGCTAGCAAAGATTTTACCATTTTCGCGATACCGTTAAAATTCTTAAGGTATACCATTATGCTTTAAGGATTTACTAACTTTATAACTTATTTTTACCGCGTAATTAAAAGGACTTTGGATAATCTGATGCCCGATATAGCCCGGCCATTCGTCGATAACGTTAAGGTTAAAGACTTAAAAATTAGATATAACGATAAGGAAATTTTTCCAGGAATTCGGCGATTCGTTTATGAACATATCGTCAACATAGATAAAACCCTTTTTAATTATAAGCTTACTAATGCGACGATTAATATGAAAAAGTTTTAATAATATTAAGAAATAACCGTTATAGTCGGATTTATTTACGGAACGAATAGGCAGCGACCAGATATAGCCAAAATAAAAAAAATCCTAAAAATTTAACTATGTAAAAACTTTTCGGAAATTAAAGTTTTCCTAGGTATTGTTGTTTATTATCGAATATTTATTACGTACTTCGCTATTAAGATAAAACTTTTTATACGTTTATTCCGAAAAAATTAACCTTTTATTTAGGGCCCCGATTAAAATCGCGTAATAAAAAGCGTTAACAAAGCAATTACGATTACCCCGATTTTAATTACCTTGGATTATAGCCTTAATGCCGGAAAAATCATTATAAAGATAAATGCAAATAAAAAGGGCTTTAAAAATATTTTCAGTTAATTAATTAATGGAATAAAGTATCCCGCGCGCTTTAAAAGTGGTACTTAGAAAGGTATTAAGTTGAATTACGACGTTAGTAAACTGGAATATTAAATTATTTTTAAAATTTTAAGGAAATTTCGAAACCATATTTATAAAGTCCGATTCGTACTGGAAATTAACGTTAAGGTATTGGTAGCTTAAATTAATAACTTTTTAAGCTTTTTGCCTAACGTTATAATTATTTGTTAAGTCGCTTGGATAAAAATGTTCAATTTCGAAATTAAATATATCCTTGGCAAAAAGAATATAGTTACGGACAGCTTATTCCGAAAGTTATTTAAAGCCTTTAATAAGCTGGACGATTAATAAAAAGGAAAGTTGATAACTTTATTAATATCTAGCTTAATATTATTCGGCTTAATTTTATTTTAACTGGTACAGCTTTTATATTTATTAATATGGATCGGCGATAAGGTTCTTTTATTAAGAATTAGTTTAATAAGTCGTAAAAATACGTTAAGTTTTTAACGATAGTAAATTTTCCCGATCGGATTAATAATGCTTTAAAGAAAAAAAGAAATATTTTTAAATCTGAGACGTTAAATTACTTTATTTAAAATGGTATTCTTTAGCGTAAAGCAAATAAAAGGTACGGCAGCCGTCGAATGGTTAATAGCGAACAAAAGCGACTTACGGTAATTAGGTAATATTATAAAGATTATGGTTATAAGGGGCGAAATTCGACCTATCGTTATATAGTAGCTTTATATTATTAACGTAACATATTTGGCTATGTTCGGAAGGCAGTATTTGCATATATTAAGTGCTAAAAAATAGCCGATCGACGTTTCGAAAAAGGCCATAGATTTTCGCAGCCGGTTAACATAGTTATTATCTAGGTAATCGATATTTAATTTATGCTGAATAACGATAATTGCAAAGTTACGGTTAAAATTAAATGCGAATTATTTAATTATTTGGAATTAAAGCCTTACGATTAGTTACGTTAATAACGATTAAAAAGTTCTTGGATAAGCATATTTTTTATCGACATAAAATTTCGATTAAAATTACGATTAAACGAAGTTTAAAGAATAAGGGCGAGATTATTAAAGCCTGTAACGTATTAAGGATTAATAGGAAAGTTGGTGCCGCGTATGCAGCCTAGCGATAAGACCTAATTAAAAAAGGATACGTACCAATTGCTAAAGTTTTGATAAAAGCGACGAATAGAGCTGGTAAAGGATAGGTTAAGCTTTTGCCTAAAATGGTCTTCGCCGATAATAAGACTGTAAAAAGTTATGGTCTTAGCCTTTATAAACGGCTATACGGACAGAAAGCGCTTTTGCCGATTGAGATAGTCCTGCCGACATGGAGAATTATAACTTGGGACCTAAATATTCCGAAAAAAAATCTAATCGCGTAAAGGATTCGGCTTTTAAAAAGAAAAGTTAAAAACGTAGCTAAAGTTACTAAAGTAATCGTTAAGCAGTACCGTAAAACAGTTAAAATGGCAAATAAAAAGAATAAAAACAAAATAAGGGATAAACTCTTAAAAGTGGACGATTTGGTATTATTATATAATATACTACGATATAAAAACATATCTAAAAGTATAAAGCTAAAATACCGTTAAACTAGCCCGTATTTAATTAATAATACCATTAATTTAAGTACGTACAGTTTGAAAAAAATTAATAAAACAAAGTTATAAAGTACTTTCCTTAGCAATAAATTAAAGCAATTTGTAAAAAATAAAAAAGAATATTGGAAACCGATTAATTTACAAAAGGACGACTAAACGAAACCACTTTCTAATTAACCCAGTAATACGGTATCGGACATTTCGGATGCTATAAATATCGAACTACCTGAAAATTGGCAGCTTAAAGCTTTAAAGCTAATAAGAATAAATATTAAAGTATAGATACTAAATGGCCAACTTAAAAGCTATGCGGTTATGGACAACAGCGATACGACAAAGACGACCCGATTAAAAGAAGGAAAAAAATTAACGCAATTAATTGCAAAAAACTAAAAGTCTAGTAATTCCCTTAAGCCCCTCCTAAGCTCCCATAAGTTCCCTTAAATTCCTTTACCGTCCCGCCAACCGATACCTTGCACGATAACCACTATACTTTATTCATAATCAGTACGTCCGGTTATACTCGCCCGGAACCGGGAATTAATAATATATTTCTTTACCTTACTTCGAAGCCATTCCCTATCGAATATTTTAATAATAAAACAGGTTTTTGTACGAATATCCTTTTTAATTCGTAGCGATCGTAAAAAGTTGGCCCTAAATACCTTAAATCGCTCGTTCCGGAAAGTATAATTATACTTTTCGATAAACCCGACATAATCATTATAAGCCCCGTCAAAAAAACCAGGAATCAACTAATACCCAAAAAATAAGTACATTCCATACTAATTAAAATGTTCCGATATTACATATCGTCTTTCGCAAAATTCGCAAGGTACCAGATTAAATATACCGAATACTTAAATAAACAAACCAATAACGTATATAAAATCCTTAACAAAAGTAACCATAAAATAACTTAAAGGACTGGCCCGATAAACTTCGACGTATATTAAATAAGCTACCAAGTTTTCCACTAAATAAAGGTACCTAATTACATTAAATTGGGTATTTGCGGCCGACCAGAAGTTTTTATCTTTAATCTGCCATTATAAGTACCGACCAATAGCTGGATTACCGATAACGTTAATAAATATAACTCCGAACATTTATATTAATTAACGGATTTTATTAACGATATTACGGAAAAGTCCAAGTACTTATTTCGATATGCTTAAAAGTAATATAGTATATAATATTATTTTCATTCCAAATTCTGGCTATATCTTAAGCATTATAAAGGTAAATACGGCGAAAACGTAACGCTTTAATGCTAATATATGGCCTACGAACCCGATTAATAATACGAAAAGCTGCCAGATATGCTGAAATTATTAAAGCCGTTAATAAAGACCTGGCGACAGAACTGCTACTGGGTATCGGCAGGTCAATTGGAACAGGTATAGGCGTTACTGATCGCCGACCACCGATTATCTATTTAACGATACTAAGGATTAGATTAGGCTTTAAAAGTACTTCGGTTACCTTTATTAATGGAAATATATATCGAATCGGCCAAGATTTAAGAAATAATAGATTATCTATAACCGGTATTTGTGGTAGCAAAGTATTTTAATTAAGGCCTATATTCCGGAACCTATACTAGAAAGTAAGGGTAAAATCGAAAATAAATACTTAACGATATATTAGGTTCTGTAACTTACGAACGTTATCAGGATTATATAAAAGTTTTGAATTCCGAATATTACCTAAAAGCTTATTAATACGACGGGTTAATAATTTGGAAAATATGGACGAGTTTAATACCGCCAAGATCTTCCGACGATAATTAAAATTTTGGTCCAACTTATCGACATTTGCCTTAACCCTAGGATCGACAGGCTTCTTACTACCAGGATTTAAAAACTTATTACTTAAACCGGATTTCTTTTTAATAAACGACTCTTTTATAAAACGGATAAAATTACTTAAGCCTACATTTCCGCAAAAACCTTAAGGATTACGTAAATTTAGTAATTAATAAAGACTTATAATAGTATTAATCAATGCAATAACAGCAATTATATATATTTAAATATATATTAAGCTAAAATAAATATGGTTTAAAAGGAAAAATTAAAATAATGTTACAAAAAAGATATAAAAAAAGTATAAGTACGAAAACGAATATATATACCTAATCAAAAAAAGCGACAACGACGGCACCTTTCTATATAACTTCGGATAAAACTTTCTAAGATTTCCTCGGCGCATACGTTTTATCTGCAAAGATTTAGTACACTAGCCCTATATGCACTTGGTCAATTAAACGCACAAATTGCTGGCAGATTTTAACGAATTCCTGCACCCATACAACAACTACATCTTAACGTCTGCAAAGCACTTATACCTATACCAATACACCCTTATATACATATTACATATTATCCCTAGCTATTATTATTATCCTTAAATTATTTAATACCATACCTAAGCATATGAATTAATACATCCCCAATTATCATGTCGTCGTCCAAAAAGCGTACTATATAAAGCAAAAGCGAAAGTTTCAAAATTTTAAATATTTCGGATTTTAAAAAGCTTGCATAATCGGCTAATGTACCTATATAAGAAAAAGATAACATAATACAATTCCTTAAAAAGATACATAACAATAATTTTACCCTTTATCCCGTAAGAAAAATTACGCCTTAAATTCGTTTTGATCGGCTTATTCCCATATACCTAAAGGACATTAACGGTCAGCGTCTATAGAAAAACATCAACCCGTTATTATACTGGTTAATAAAACATTAAAGTAACGAAATAACTAAATATTTATAACAAACCCTTATAATCATTCAAAATAAAACATACCTACGTTCCGAAAATGTTACTGCCCTTATTCAAATAAACGCCTAAAACGCACCTTTAAAAATCTTCGCCGTTATTCCAAAAGCTAAACAAATAATCTTACATAGCAAATCCAAACCAATCCTTAATAAAGCCCAAAAGGCGATCAATACCAATAACCCGAAATATATATAATTTATCGCCCAAACCAAAATCCCGACAGATAAAGGTCTAATAAGGCATTAAATTAATATGTTATACGACCGATTAAAACGTTTGGTATTAATATTCGATACCTATGTTACCGAAAATAGTACCCAGTTGTTATTCCAGCTATACCGAAAGGCGTAAAAAAATTCAAAACTGGATAATCCGCCTGCCCGTATAATAATCGTTAAAATACTTACCCAAACTAAATATTATACTTACGGACTGTAAGTTATTTATATCTTTTACATTATTTGCCGCGACCTTGCAAAATAGGGAAACAAAATTATAACCGATAGGATAAAATTAAGCAAATATCGAATAAAAAATAATATTACCGACATGATTAAAAAATTCTTAAGCCTAAAACCAAAAAAAGAAAACGTTAAAAAAAACGTAGGAAAATAACCTGAAAACCTCCCGTTTTTATTAGCTAAAGAAAATAACGATAAGCCAGATTCTAATCAATTTGCCCGACCATTCCATGGTAAACGACGGCAACCCAAGTAACGTCCTAATCAGTCTCGTTAATTACCCGTACGACCATTTCCAATTTTAATGCCCCTTTCTTTATCAAATCAAACTGGCCCATCGGCATTTAAAACTATACGTCCTAATTTAATACCTGCGAAACTACCATTCGAGATAAAGTATAAGCCCCGACCGAAGGTTAGTGATCAGCGAGCAATAGCAATAATGCAAAGTTAATATGTTACGCCGTATAAATAGGTAAAGGATATATTCGAAAATGCCGGACAAAAACCTAAACCATATTTCCCATAAAGATGGCCAAGCTGAACTAGGTACAAGTTAATAATTAATACAGAGAAACCAAAGGACAAGGCTTACAAAAAGCAGAAAAGGGCTAAGCAAAAAAAGGATCTGGCCAAACGTCGAGGACGAAATCCAGAGTTAAAAATAATGGAAAATAAACCGCGCAAGCGTTAATCAGATTAATTAATAGGTTTTATGTATGGTTTATAGCGTTGGGAATTTATTGCGTTATATTTCCATTTTTATTTTTTAAGATAGATTAAGGATAATCTTATCTCGAAAAAGGAAGCTTGAAATGGTGCAGGGTACCGGACTAGGGGGCATAGCTTAGCTGATTAATTAGTTAGCTTTTTATATGTATTTCTAGGAGCTCTTTTCGCCGGGCGCAACCCCGAAACATGTTCGTCATCGTTTATTCATGTTTTTCTACCACAGTTAGGTTCAACACCACCGAAATACAGTTAGTTTTTGCCTTCATTACCGCTACACTCGGCTACTCTATCGTAACACGCTTTTTAAAGATGCTCTGATCGGAACTGAGTCTCCCCGTCCCAATTCAATACAGGTCGTTAACCTATATAATCACTATCTTCGTTTCTGGAACGCTATAACGCTATCTCTAAGTTATTACTTCCTACCACTTAACGATTTACTTATTTAATTTCTTTATTAACTTTGAAACTTACTTTAACCTTTCGCGATACTTTCGTTAAATATAATTCATAAACCTACTATTATACACCTTGCCGGATTCGGCCAAAATAACGTATTACTCTCTTAAATCTTTTCCTTAAAAAAACTTATCTTTTTAATGGCTAAAAATACTAACTCCAAAATCTATTTCGTAAGGTCGTTAATTTTCTTACAAAAAGTCTCGGACTTCCGATCTTCGTAAATATACGTTGCGAAATCTTAAGTATAGGCTTATCTACTTTTTGTCGTTACCTTAAAGGTATTTATTAGGCAACCCGTATAATCGATATCTTTGGCTGTTAAGGTTTTTTTCGAAAAAAAAAATTTAGTTCCTTGCGTCATTACCTAACGAAATCGGCTTTTCGGATAAAAGATTATATCGGATTTCGTAAATTCGACAGGCCATACATTATTCTAATCAGGGTCGATATAACGCCATATACCAAGCGCGTAGGCTCTGGATTAAAATTCGTCTTTAAAGCGATCCCAGTCCTTAAGTTCTTATAAATAACGGAGGACGTCGACGGTACGGTCGCCATTGTAAATAATGGGGTATATAAGTAATTGCGATTAATATACAGCCTATATCTTTTCAGCAGCTTCTAATTAATTAATAATAACGCGAATTAGACAAACAAAACTCTTAATTGTCAGATATACGAGATATCAGATATGTTGTATTAGATAACTGGCTGTAGGCGCTCTAAAATGCGCATTCCTCTTTTAGTGAAATCTAGTCACGGAACCTATATATTCCGATCAGAGGGAGCCTTTCCGTATATGGGGTGCTAAGGCACCTCCTGCTAGCTAATAGTTGTGTCTTTATATTAGACTAGTTGCAAGTGCAGTTATAATCATAAAAATTTAAATAACTTAAAGCTTGAACGACAAACTTCTTAATAGCCTAATGGCCTATTGACAAGGTGTAGATCGGTTCATATATAAAACGGGGAACTTACAATATATTATTCGTATCCACTTCAAAGCTCTAACTCTAAAGCAGTTACCTCCTTCTTAGCTGACGCTATCCATATGTATAAGTGGAGATGATATCGTGATTTCACCGAATTGGCGTTGCAGTCTTTCTTTGCAGCCACTTTAGCTGCTTTACGATAGATTTACCATATAATACCTAAAAAGCTGGTGTACGATAAAGTGGACAGTATCTTGCGAAGTAAGAAACCGATTAGCCGCGTTTCTTTGCCTTTCGTTAAAAGCTATAATATATAAGAATATTATAAGCTTTTAGACAGCGAAAGTATAACAGGTGTTACCAAATTCGGTATAATCCTAAAGCTACTGCAACAGCAGAAAAAACTAAGGCTTTATTTTACGGAAAAGATCTTCGGATTCCAAATCTGGCCTATTCAGGATTATCTGCGCAAGTCTTTGTAAAGCTTCAGGACCTTCCGAATTATGGACTTTTCTTTCTGCCGCAGGTAGATATCGCCGATCATTCTTTTTCTTCATTTTAAGCTTTCGCAATACACGCAAAGCCTGTCAGCTAGCAGGGAGTGCGCTAGCACTCCATATACGGAAAAGCTCCATTTAATCGGAACATATAGGTTCCGTGACTAGACTCCATAAAAAGAGAAGTGCGCGTTTTAAAGCGCTTGTAGCTAGTCGTTCATTACCTCAGCTAGCTCAGACCTCGCTGGCTCTTTTTTTAATGTACTGTTGTATCACGCTAAATATTATCCAATCAAATCCTAGATCCCCGTAACGAGCCAGCAATGCCTAAGGTCACGTTGTACGAAAAAAGGGTTCGTTCTATACGTCGCCACTATAATTATCAATTTTCCTTTTATATCTTTTAAAATATGTAAATATTCAAATTAAAAGAATTTATTACACATTCAAATTATGTCCGATAAGTATGTAATTTCGCATACGCGTCGAATATAAGCTAATATGCATATTGGAATTCTTTTAATCTTTTCGGATAACAAATACAGTTTATACGGTTAAATTCAAACCTGGGAAATAGATGACCGTAACGCTTTTATCGTTACGACGCAACAACTACCGGTCGTATTATCGTATACCGGACTTCTTTAGTATATTTGGTATGGAGAAAGTCCGTATATCGATTTTCTCGGCCGTACGAGTTATAGTTATTGCATTGCAGCCATAAAAAAGTTGGGGTTAATTAAATCCGGAACGCCCTCCTTGCTGCGACGCAACAATTACCGGTCGCAACATTCTGCCATGGACCTTCCAAGGGTAATTCAATATGGGAAAAACCCGTTCAGCTATTCTTTTGGCCGTACGGGTTGTAGTTATTACGTTGCAGCCATAAAAAAGTTAAAGTCAGTTAAGCGCGAAACGCCCTTATAGCTGCGACGCAATAACCACAATTCGTACGGGCAAAAGAATAACAGGACGGGCTTCTTACATACTAAGTTACCCTTGGAAATCCCATGGCGAAATATTGCACGCGGTAGTTGTGTTATCGCAGCCATAAGAAAGTTCCGAACTTGATTAACCGGAACGCCCTCCTCGCTGCGACGCAACAACCACCGGTCGCAACATTCTGCCATGGACCTTCCAAGGGTAACTCAGTATGGGAAAAGCCTGTCCAGCTATTCTTTTGGCCGTACGGGTTATAGTTGTTACATCGTAATCATAAGGGCATGACGGTTGAGGGAAGGTGTGTAGAACGGAAATTTTGATTTTTTTTTTAATATCTCCGCCAAATTAACCCCGATTGGAAAATTATATATATGGTTAGAAAGCCCTTTTAAAGTTATATATGCAAGGTCGAATGGGTTCAAGCCTTATTTTCCAGGCTGAGCCAAATACACAGAAAATTATTATATAATGTAATTTGTACGATAAATACTATACCCAGTACCTTCGAACACGATGACTGATTAATGGTTTTTACGGTTAGGATAGATTAATACCTCAGTCCCATAAAGCTTTACTTTGAAGCCGACTGCTGGGCTCCTGTAAGCACGTAATTTTTCGACTGATGTCGGCTTGGGAGGCTTACATGCGTAGTTGCCGATAAACTTCGACCCTGGTGAACCTTATGCCCGCTGGCTTCACGGTTCGGCAGGGTCAAACAATATAACTTAGGAAATGTTAAGCTTTGCGCGGTAAACTTTAAGGATAAACCTTAACGGTAAACCTTAACTGCGCTATGCTACGCATAAAAGGCTGGCATCTTTCCGAACCCTCGCCAATTTCGATCGTTCCTACGCCTTTTCGAGTTACCCAAAATACCATATTACGTAAGTTTAAATATACGATACCGGTAATCCGTAACCGCAGGATTTTTATAAAAACTGTCATATTAACAGTACATAATTTGCACAAAAATACCGGACGAACTAAGATTATCGATATTATTATCGATCCAAAAAATCTTTCCTAAAATAATCGATTTCGGTTGTTAATTTTCGGATACGATTTAATACGCGAAAGTAACGGGAATCGATCTTTGCAAAAGTATATGGCGGAAAGTATAACGATTATAAGCAGAATATTAGCAAAACTGGAAGGGAAACTAGAAAAGGAAGGCGATAACCGGCTTAACAACTTCGAAGTTCAAATTTTAGAACGATGTATAGAAAACTACGAGCGATAGTTTGCCCGGCTGCTCCGGATTGCGAAAACCGTCCAGAATTTCGACAAAAATCGACGTAGATAGGAGGTGCGGGAAAAAGTAATCTGAAGTCGCCTTGGAGTAAGACGCCTGCAAAAGGGATGGGTTTAGTGAAGCCTAGGAATTGAGATAGCAATCTATCATTTTATCCAATTTTGTCTACACGGTTACGTCTCCCCTAGGGAGATTCAAGTTATATATAATAATATTTTTTATTATTTTCCATTTGTTTGTATTATGTTTATATTTGCTAGTTTCTATGAGATTTTCGAAAATTTGTATAAAAGCGTACATAACGGAGCCAAAAAATTACAACTTGACATCAGGCCCAATTTTGAGGTTTATATTTTTTGTAGGTCTTTTTATGGGTCTTTTATGGGTCGGTACTTAGAGCTACAGGTTTTTGGAAAGCCCTAGCCGCAACTGCGTCGCAGGTACAGCCACAACCTCAAAATAGAGCCTGATCTTGATGAGGTAAGTCATCCAATACAATACAATTAATGTCCTCTATATCTGACAATTAAGGTTTGCTTTTAAGGTTTATCCTTAAGGTTTACCGTTAAGGTTTATCTTTAAGGTTTATCCTTAAGGTTTACCGTTAAGGTTTGTCTTTAAGGTTTGCCTTTAAGGTTTATTTTTAAGGTTTACCGTTAAGATTTATTCTTAAGGTTTACCACGCAAAGCTTAACATCTCCTGAGTCATATTGTCTCTCGGACCTTCAAGGACCCTGCCGAACCAGCCAGCGGGCATAAGGTTCATCAGGGTCGAAGCTTATCGGCAACTACGCATCAGTCGGCTTCAAAGTGAGGCTCTATGGGACTGAGGTATCAATCTATCCTAACCGTGAAAACCATTGATCAGTCATCGTGTTCGAAGGTACTGGGTATAGTATCTATCGTGCAAATTACATCGTGTAATGATTTTCTGTGTATTTGGCTCAGCTTGGAAAATAAGGCTTGAATCCATTCGACCTTGCATATCTGACAATTAAAAGTCTCATTCGCTTAATTCGTATTATTATCAATTAATCAGCTACTGCTAAGACGGTATAGGCTGTACATTAATAGCAACTATTTATATATTCCAATATTTACAATGGCGACCTTAACGTTATCGTCCTCCGTTCTTTTATAAGAAACTTAAAAATTAGCGTTACTTTAAAGGCGAGTTTTAATGTAAAACGTACGCGTTTAGTATTTGCGGTTATACCGACCTTAATTAAAATAATATAAGGTTTATCGAACTTATAAAACACGATATAACTTCCCATTCGAAAAGACGATTTCGTTAAATAACGACGCGAAAAGCTATTTCTTTTTTCAAAGAAACTATATAAGCCGAAGTAATCGATTATACGAATTATTCGATAAATACCTTTAAGATAATAACAAAAAGCAAATAAGCTTATAATTAAGATTTCGCGAGATATACTTCCAAAAATTGGAAGTACGAAAACTTCTGCAAAAAGATTAACGACTTTACGAAATAAATCCTAGAATCGGTATTTCTAATAAGTAAAAAGACGGATTTCTTTCCAAGAAAGAATTTAAGAAAGTGGTACGTTATTTTCGCCGAATCCAGCAAGGTATATAATAGCAGGCTTATAAATAATACTTAACGAAAATCCCACAAAAAGTTGAAATAAACTTCGAAGTTAGTAAAGAAATTAGATAAGTAAATCGTAAAGTGGCAGGAAGTAATGGCCTAAAGATAACGTTATAATGACTTAAAAACGAAAAGAGCGAGTATATAAGCTAACGATTTATATATAGCTTTAATTTCAATTATAAAAATTTGGATAATTATTTTTTAAATAGTAAAAAAAAACCGAAATCGATAACGATACGACTAGTTATTAAAGGATAACTGCTAACTTTTTAAATTATTAGACGTTAACTTATCTCTTATTTATATTACGCCATATTAAAGTAACGTTTTCGACTTTTTAAGAGATTTTTATATACTTTCTTGCTTAAGATAATTTTAATTAGTAAAGTATTAAGGTTATTAACTCTTTATCATAAGAAAAGATCTCAGGGCGTAGGTCGAAACGTGGCGGTCGTAAAGATTTTCATACGGACCGAAACGGAAGTAAATGTCAGCTAGCAGGGGGGGAGACACTAGCACCCTATATACGGAAAGGCTCTCTCTGATCGGAACATATAGGTTCCGTGACTAGATTCCATAAAAAAAGGAATGCGCGTTTTAAAGCGCCTGCAGCTAGTCATCCAATACAATATGACTGATGTCCACTATATCTAACAAGAGTCTTATTTGCTTAATTCGCGTTATTATTAATTAATCAGCTGCTGCTGAAACGATATAGACTGTATATCAATAGCAATTACCTATATACCCTATTATCCACAATGGCGACTGTACCGTCGACGTCCTCCGTTATCTACAAGGGACTTAAGGACTAAGATCGCTTCAAGGGCAAATTCCAATTCAAAGCTTACGCGCTTGGTATTTGGCGTTATATCGACCCTAATTAGGATAATACATAGCCTGTCGAACCTACGAAACCCGATATAACCTTTTATCCGAAGAGACGACTTCGTTAAGTAATAACGTAAGCAGCTAGTTTTTTTTCCGAAGAAACCATACAAGCCGAAAAAATCGATTATACGGATTACTTAATAAATACTCTTAAGATAACGACAGAAGGCAGATAAGCTTATATCCAGAACTTTGCGATATATACCTACGAAAATCGGAAATACGAGAACTTTTGCAAGAAGATTAACGACCTTACGAAATAAATCTTGGAATCGGTATCTCCAGCGATCAAAAAAACGAATCTTTTTCCAAAAAAGAACTTAAAAAAATAATACGCCACTTTAGCCGAATCCGGCAAAGTATATAACAGCAAGCTTATGAACAATACTTAACGAAAATACTGTAAAAGTGTGACGGCTATGAGCTTAACCAACTATTAAACCTAGTCGTACGGTTTATGTTAGCAGTGGTATCGTGGGAATCTAAGCAATAAACGATAGTTACGTCTAGTAATAACAAATAAGTATCTGGATAACCAGGTTATATTACAAACTCAAGCTATTTAAATTATGGAAATAACGACCGTATATATCTTCAGCCATTTCGATAAATTAAGATGGATTGAGACATTTATTTAAATCCATTACCATGGATTAAGATGCATTGAAACATCCATTTAAATCTATCACTATGGATTAAGATAGATTAAGATATCCATTCAAATCCATGTTACGTGATCCCTCGAAAAAGTGGGCGACCGTTTTCGGAGGCCAAGACCTGGTTAAGTCGTAACACGATTTCCCCCTTTTTCAGATTTTTGCCCTTAAAGATTATTTTCTGGTAAGTTCTCTTTATCATATCAGGTCGCCTAGTTAACTGTAAACCGCGTAGTCGTCCGAATTAAAAGGAAAGGAACGTTTCCCTTGCCGCTTATATTCGAATTTTCGGTTTCGAAGTAATACCGTATACGCCTTATTTTAAAAATAGCTTTACCTATAAAATGATCGAAGACTTCCGGCGTTGTAAAAAATGCGTCCGATACCCAGGGCGCCGTTACAACGCTTCTGGCCTTCCTTTATCTTCCCTTGATAACGTTAGATGCGAAAAAAAACCGTCTTAACCGCGTATAATAAGCTGCAAAAGATTTATTGGTCGAGGTACAGCAGAATATATAAAACGCTTCTGCTAAAATAACGAAAGCTATGTTTCGCCTATCTCGTCTAAAGAAATAATAACGCCTGCTCCGGAAAAAAGCGTCTAACTTTATTCGTTATGGGATGGCCTTTTTAAAGGAGCTGGAAAAGCAAAAGTGTTTGGAAAAAAAGGAGCGTTAATTTTTGCTGCTATAGACTCGTTAAATAAAGAAATTATACGCTTTTTGCAAAACCCTTTACTTAGCGATTTTAACTTCTCCGCTATCGATGTTGTCGGTAAAAAATTCTTAAAAGGCGTTAAGCATTTGTAAGGTTCTTCGCGGGTTTTTAAGTATTCTTAAAATCTGGGTAATTCTTTTATTTGATTAGGTACTGGGTAAGTTTTTTTTTTTTTTTTTTTTTTTTTTTTTTTTTTTTTTTTTGGGTT
>QJNY01000885.1:0-17207 GCA_004155945.1 Monosporascus sp. mg162
TCGCTACGGGCATGGGCTATATCGAGTCGAAGGATAACAACGGCCAGACGCCCTTATCGTTGGCCGCCAGCAACAGGCATGAGGTTACCGTCAAGCTACTCCTCGCTACGGGCAAGGCCGATATCGACTCGAAGGACAAATATTGCCAGACGCCGCTATCGTGGGCCGCTAAGAAAGGGCACGAGGCTATCGTAAAGCTGCTTCTCGATACGGGCAAGGTCGATATCGACTCGAAGGACAAATATTGCCAGACGCCGCTATCGTATGCCGCCGAGAATGGGTATAAGGCAGTCGTCAAGCTGCTTCTCGATACGGGCAAGGTCGATATCGACTCGAAGGACAAAGGTGGCCGGACGCCGCTATCGTGGGCTGTTGGGAAAGGGCACGAGGCCGTCGTCAAGTTGCTTCTCGATTCGGGCAAGGTCGATATCGACTCGAAGGACATCTATGGCCGGACGCTTTTATCGTGGGCCGCCAGGAACGGGCATGATGCCATCGTCAAGCTACTCCTCGCCACTGGCAAGGTCGATATCGACTCGAAGGACTTCTATGGCCGGACGCCTTTATCGTGGGCCGCTGAGGAAGGGCACAAAGAGGTGGTGTCGATTCTGGTTAGGAATGCCAACGTTAACGCGAAGGAGGAAATCGGCGCTACACCTTTGGCTCGAGCAATTAACAACGGGTCCAATGATATTCTAGAGATACTGCTCAAGAACGGCGCAGAGGTGAATTATACGTATTTACTTACAGTAAGTGAACCTGACCTGATCTACTTTCTATCGAATAGATAATAACTGATACTGCTTTTATTGGTATTATAGCGAGTAAGTGAACCTGACCTGACCTAAGCTTTATCGAATGGATGATTGATATTCCTTTTTCGGTATTATAGGAGGTAAGTGAACTTGACCTGACCTAAGTTACTCTATCGAATGGATGATTGATATTCCTTTTCGGTATTATAGGAGGTAAGTGAACCTAATCTGACCTAAGTTACTCTAATTATCAAATGGATGACTGATATTCCTTTTTCGTTATTATAGCCAGTAAGTGAATCTGACCTGACCTAAGTAATTTATTGAATGGATGACTGATATTCCTTTTTCGGTATTATAGGAGGTAAGCGAACCTGACCTGACCTAAGTTACTCTAATTATCAAATGGATGACTGATATTCCTTTTTTGATATTATAGTGGGTAGGTGAACCTGACCTGACCTAAGTTACTTTTTATTAAATGGATGACTGATGTTATTCTCTTTGGTATTATAGATAGTAAGTAAACCTGACCTGACCTGAAATACTTTTTATCAAATGGATGATAACTGATATTACTTCTATTGGTACTATAGCCAGTAAGTGAACCTGACCTGACCCAAGTTATTTTATCGAATGGATAGCTGATATTACTTTTCTTGGTATTATAGTGGGTAAGTGAGCCTGACCTGACCTAAGTATACTATATCGAATGGATGACTGATATTCCTTTTTTGGTATTATAGCCAGTAAGTGAATATGACCTGACCTAAGCTACTCTCTACCGAATGGATGATAACTGATATTACTCTTCTTTGGTATTATAGGACGTAAGTGAACCTGATCTGAACTACCCTTGATCCAATAGATGAGAACTGATCCTATTCTTCTTTGGTATTATAGCTAGTAAGTGAACCTGACCTGGGCTACTCTCTATCGAATACATGATTGATGTTGCTCTCCTTGGTATTGTAGCTGGTAAGTAAGCTTGATATAATTATACCGAAAGCTGCCGTTAGTGTATTGTTAATAGTTCTAATTTCTTGGTATTATACAGCGAGTGAGTTACCCTACTCGAGTTCAAATCGGCCCTCAAGTAACATAATCAGACACCGCTACTGCTGGCAGTGGAGAAGAGAAACAGCCATGCGGTGGATCAGCTGCTTAGCTATGGTGCCCGGCCGACTTTTGACCACAAGCTCCCTCGCACGCCATTGCAACTAGCAAACAAACAACTAGCGGAGAGTAGTGACGACAAGATGATTGTCCGAGAGTTGAAAAGAATTGTCCAACTATTGGAACACTATCCACGGTCTTCATGAACTTTACTGAGTTCTCTACTTGTCATAGAGGCCCGTAGTAAACTATGAGGAAATGATTCAATTCATTTCTCTAGGCTAACAACCACAGCATTAACCCCCGTCGTGGGTCAAGAACAAAACAGAAAACGAGGCCGTGAGGCTCCGGATGCATATTTAGAACCGCACTTTTTGTCCGAAGAGGTACAGGAGAAGTGTAGATGGTAGCGCGAGCCAGGAGTTTCAGGCTAGCAACGATTTCTTGGTATGTCTTACATAATTCCCGGATCTCTTCCAATCTTCTAACACATGTCTGTAGAAACAAGAACCGTGGCTCGAAGTAACATGCCCATCTCCATGGCAACTCGACTTCCTTCACTCTGCGGCCACGTTGACAAGTTTTTCAACTTCGACTTGTGGCCAATCCAGTGCAGAGTTCATGTGTGGGCCGTCACTCCCAGTTCCTCACAATATAGCGGATCCTTCTCACTTCCCGACTGGATTCATGCATTCGTCAATCTTCGACGACCTCACTATGACACCATTTTTCAACACGGGATCGCAATCCTCGCAATCTATTCCTTTCCCTTTCAAGAGGAAAATTATTCAGTGTTACAGCCATTCGGGGCGGGTGTGTAGCGCCTGGCAACCAAGCCAAAGATTGGACGGATAGTAAAGCTGTTGCAGAATAGGGGTAACTTGCTTAGTCATCAGCCCCTAGGGACCATAGGCTCCCCGCAATAACGTTGTTCCGGGGCTCACACTCTATATATGGAGCTTTCTACCCACTGCTCTCTAGAGCCCAAGATCAATCAATGCCAATTCACGCTTTCCACACTCTATGCAACTTTTCCTTGTGATCAGCCTAACTGTGGCAAAAGTCTTCATTATGCATCCTCGCTGGATATTCAATATATGCAACATTCATTCCTAAAGTTGCACTCTCCATACTGGCGACTATCTGCTCATGGTTTGGCGACTTCGGTAGTTCCATCAGACTCCATGTCTTGATCACATATCTTTGTTCCAAATGCCAATGTTATCACATATCCTTTCGTACTTCAAAGGCGACTCGAGCATCCAGAGTCGAACTACTACCTGAATTAGATGACTTCTTCGGCAGAGGTAAGGATAATAGCCTCACAAGCCCCCGTGGTCGAATAAATTTCGGTAGGATTAAGGCTAAGGCTCGTAAGCCGAACGGGAGGTACCCGCAAAAGAGTATGAATGTGATGCTTTAATTATGGACGATTCTTGCTTTTGCAACGAAGACCTTCGGCCAAGCGCGACAGAATTCCTTAGCAGCTGCGTCTTAAGCAGATGCAAGTATCCCGATAGCAACTATACTTCTGTCAGAGGAAAAGGGGTAAGTACAGGGTGAAAGGCAGAAGAAGCAGCCTAGCTGGTATTTCGTAGTATAGGTGGTAGAATAGATGACCATTAATGCCTGCCTTTCCCTAACTACACCGGGCGAAGGCCCCCTATATCCACCAACCAGGCCCTCACTGGTGGGGGGCTAGGCCCTAGAAAGGGGGTCACACCTTGGCACCTGATACCTCTTCGACACGGTACCGGGAGTGTCGCAGGCCTCGATCTTCAAACCCGTCTATCCCTAGGGCGAGCAACTCCAAGCCTTCCGAATCCGCACCTGACGAGGTTAGCATTGCTTTTTCTGAGCAACCCAAAATTAAGCCGCGGGGGTTGCCGAGTCTTAGACGATCCGAAAGGATATTAGCCAGAGGGTTGAGCCTTGGTGGCGATAAACGAGCCCGCGTCCAGAAGGCGGAAAAAGCACAGAGGAGGATGTCTAAGAGGGGATAATATCATCGGAACGGATTTATTCTCTGGTTTGGTTTATATCGAATTGCCACGCTCGCATTCCTCGTGTTGATGGTACCATCTTCTCGCGAGACCCGGAAGCTAAGCATGCTCTCTATGATGTGCTTTTGCGGCAATTATGATTATCCGACGGTCCTTGCTTGAGACGATCTCGTGATTTATTCATTGGGGCCAGGCAAAAGTCGGGCCTAGCATAATACCTTGCGAGTATTTCGCATACGGCAACAGATGGACGTCTAGTATGCAGGCGTCATCGTCGGCAGAGCAGGCTCTCAGGTCAATGCGCAGGCTATCAAGGCTAAGCTGGCCTCTGCTATCGATCTTCCGTAACCTTGCTCAGTAGCCAAGCCTCAAAGAGATTAATATACCAGTGAAGCCAAAGGTGGAAGCTGAGGACCCCTGATCGAACGCCGCGGACGACAGTGTCGGCATGCTAAATCCTCTGATCGACGCGCATTACTTGCAGCAGGTATAACATTAACCGCTACCTGGTTTTGAACAAACTCGACACGGACGAGTTTATCCAACCCAACACGTTATGTTCGAAAGTGTTTGATATTCGAGCGAGAGACGGTATAGCTTAAAAAGTATAAATCTCCACCTATTAGCCTTTCGTAGTCCCTTCTCCGGCCGAGATCCGACACATCTTGGCCCCACCATTACCCGAGGTGAAGTTGTGCGCCTGGCCCTAGCCTACCGCTAGATAAAGCCCACAAGCGAGATCATCCTATCCGGTAGCCCGGATCCCCTCGCGGAAGAGTGAATATTCCGCTGGATCCGGCGCAAATATGCTCAAAAAGCGAACCGACGAGGACTGATATGAAACGAACCCTACGGCACGATTCCACCGCTGACATGTGATGGACGTCTTGGTAAACCCTTGTCCGCTCCGCCAAGGGCCGCCCGTCGCTAGGCGAACAGTTCCCGCTTGATTTTAGTCGCTCACAAGAAGTCGTCGGATGGCAAAAGGTCTGCGGCTACTGATGCGCACGTGCCGATTCTGGTAGTATTTGAGGGCGCCCTGCGCCTCATTGTAGAACTCATCCTACTTCTCTCCCCTCTCGGACCACCGTATAGATCAGCATCTCGAAAACATAACCGGCAGCCTGGTGAACACTCGCTTCTCCTACAACATCACATGAGAACTGGGTGCCGGGACTCCGTCTACGCAGACCTGCCGCGCATCAGAAGTCACATCATCGACCCCGAACCTCACCGATCCACCAGGCATCCAAACCATGGCGGACGTGGCATGTGCTCCCTCGCCTGAAAGAGCGGCCGCGCTTCCGGCTTGGATAAACCCGGACCTCGACCGGATCATGGTCGTCAGGGCCGCCGAAGGCAGCTTCCGCTCTTGGGCGGAATCCCTGGTCGACCTGCCCGCGGGCTCGCTCTTCGCGCGCATCACGGGGTTGACGGTAGGGGGCCCGGCTACCTACAGCTCCGTGCAGGCCGGCCGCGACCTGCACGTCGAGCTCCACTCCGACCTCCTGTACATCAACCACAGCTGCGCGCCCACGCTCGAGTTCGACATGGCGCGCATGGAGGTACGGGTCGCTCACGGCCGCGATCTGAGGAAGGGAGATGTGCTCACCTTCTTTTACCCGAGCACCGAGTGGACGATGGCGCAACCCTTCGACTGCTGGTGCGGCGCGGGAGAGGGGAAGTGTCTGGGCCGGGTCGAAGGCGCTGCGACGCTAGGTTCCGAGAAGCTGCGCGGCCACCGCCTGAACCGACACATCAGGGAGATGCTGAAGGAGAATGAGGCCGGGATAAGCAAGGGATGGGGCATAGTCTCGGATACTCTTACTCATCATGCAACCTGACTGGCGTGGAGCCCGACGCCGCCTTGGGATAAGCCGGAAAGGGGGCATATGTAACTGGAGATGTTGGCGTGGTAGGGAGATCAATGATAGTTCAGTGTCGCGATAACGATTTATCGTGTTAAGGTGCCAAATCCTTGGCGGGTGATAAACCTGGGGCTCTCGCGAGGCTCTTCCGAGGCCACGACTGACTAGACCATGCATTTCAATGGAGTGTGATTGACCAGACTTTCCCGTGTCAGTAAACGAGTTTAGGTTATGAAAGGCTCTATGGTAGTCCTGGGGGCGCGAGAGCCATAGGGCATGTTCTCTTGAGCGTACGATTGCCATTCTGATGCAGGCGGGGAGAGACCCCACGTCACGTGGGACTCAGAGCTACAAAATCTATTGCCAAGATGCTCCAAAGAATTCCCTCTTGGCGTTCCACGAACTACCTCCGCAGCCGATTCACTAGTCCTGGACGAAGCCGCCCGGCTGTCCTTGGAATTGTTGTGTCTATAGGATTGTCCCCCCTAATATGCATGTCCATAATCTTCAGTCCAGACGTGAAAACTCCCCAAACATTGCCATCGTATACGGCTCTTGGCACCGAAGCATTTTCTGGCAGATCTAGAGCGCCAAAAAATGTGAGGCCCCACACTATGCGGGGGCACTATTAGATCTCATATTTAATTATTTTAAAAATAACATAAAAAACTCCGAATCGGGGAATCGAACCCCGGGCTACCCGGTTCGCACCCCTACCTGGGAGGAGATGAGAGCGGATAATGTTGGCCACTACACCAATTCGGATAAAGAGTTCCCTCGGGCCAGAGGCCGGCGACACCTCCGCTCGAAGGAAGAACTGTGACTTGACGAGAGTGGGACTCGAACCCACGCGGATTGCTCCATGAGGATATTGTTGTGCTAAGGTGAAACCTTAACCTCACGCCATAACCAACTCGGCCATCTCGCCAGTTCTTTTTGTTGTTCTTGTTGTGTGCCCGGACTGAACCGAGCTCCACTTGGTTGGAGGACGGCTTGTTAGCAGACCCTTTAAGAATCCACGGCGGAGATCATCCACTAGCTCCGACGCTACTTAGATCCGGCGATTCCCGGTTATGTCCTTCGCAAGATCTCGGGCTAGAGGTTTGAACGGAACAAGCGGCTGTTAGAAAATGAGGCCGAGACGAGCGCTTCTCTTTGTACGTCCTTGATAGGGGTGGTAATAGACAGCTTTATTGTGGTGATGATGGTGGTCAGGGGCTCCCCGGAAAGAGGTTAATCCGTTCCGGGTACATTAAAGGCCTGCCACACGGAAAGGGGCAAGTTCTCTTTTGTCGCTTCCTATATACAGCCAATGTAAGCTTCCTATTATACAAAGGCATAAACAGCACTGTGACCAATCACGTGATGTCTGCCGTCGAGACTCCCCCAGAACATCACTGGCGCCTGATAAGTCTCTCACTCAGCGATGTCCCCATTCTTGGCGTTCCTCTGTCGACTTTTCACTGAAGGATCCCAGCTTTGTTCCCAAATGGCGCCAAGACGCGAGTAATGGCCCAGATTGGAGCGGCAAGATAAATGCAAAAGCCTAAGGATCAATATTTGGCCCCAGGCGGATGCAGGGTCAGCTTTCGGCCACTCTTTGGAGACTTCCAGGCTGTGGATGGATTTTCGAACATACCCCTTGCCAAAAATGATATCTGCGACGAGATTTAGTTAGGATCGGATTACGCCGAACTCCTTTTACGAATACTTGTATTTACTATAGATAGCTTCACACGCCGCATACCCTTGAGAGGTTTTGCGTACAGCGCCCTAACTCCATGGCCACAAACTGCTTACACCTCCCCTATGATTAGCAGGTATTATTTCCTCGACTGAAATACTCTCAGGCGCCACCATCTCTTCTTCTCCTTATCCCTAGTGCTGCTTCCCATTGTGTTCCCAGAAACACCGGTCCCAGAGCTCGGCTGTGTGATCTGTGTAGACGCAGACAACATTGGCAGCCCTGCATCATTCACAGCCGAGTGGCTAAGCATTCCCTGGCTTCTGCTCGACCCGACTGTGAGAGCACCCGTAGTCTCGCTGTCCTCCCGTCCACTCGATTTCTCTTCCTTCTGCCTGGGTCCAATTCTATAGGGCGTATGACCAAATACAACCGCACCATTGTCTTCCAGATTGTCCAGGGTGATATTCACACATATCCTGGGGGCGTCAAGGTGCATTTTCTGTCCTTTGGAGAGGAGCAGCTGGACGGGGTCGAAATGAGACGCTGTACCGTCTGAGTGTGGCGTGAGACACCCACACCGCGAGAACAATTCACAGCGTGAAGACCACATAATATCGCTCGTTATCTTGCCCGGGCCTAAGGCAGCCTCCTTTTTCGCCTTTCGTATTTTCTTCAGTGTCGCGATGGATGCGGCCATGAAATCCCTGCGCATCGGAACCGTTTTCCAGTTCCGACAGAGAAGATCCTGGCTCTCGGCCTGGAGCAGCTCCCCAAAATTCTTCCCGAATATGGTTGTGGCTTTAATAGAGCGAATATAGTCGACCCATCCGCATCCCACTGTTCCCAGGTAGTGGACACGCTGTCGGATAGGGCCAGTGGGTTTAGCAACATCCCAGAAGTCAATCCTACCACGCTCTTCTTTAATATATTACCCGACTGGGGAACCAGTAACCGTCCTGTGCAGCAATCTAAGCTTGATAATCAATGAAAATCTGGAGATCATGCAGCATTTCCTGCACCCTGTTACGGAAATAGTAGAATATTTCCACCAGATTGCCTCTCTCATCTGGCCTTTTGTCGTCGAGGTAAAGTTTGAGGTTGAGGTTGTCGACATTCCCCAAGACCTCAATAGCTGCCATCCCGCCGCCACGCGGAGATGAGTCCCCCTCGATTGTACCACTGAATTTCCACTTGGAACTATATGCCGGTTTGATCCGGTCATAGTCGATTGATGCCCGCACTAGATGCAACAGGGCGGAGGCACCATAAACTAACCACGCTCTTAGATCATTAACATCGTAGAACACCACCGGCTGATCAGAAACCCAATCTAACAGCCCAGAGTAGCTATTGACCCTCGGCAGGTAAATTGGTTTATCTTTCTTGCCTATGGAAACTAAAAGCCCGCCGATTACTTGCGAGCCTCCTTCGGCATAAAGCTTGTCAATAACGATTGATTTTGGCAGTGGTCGTAGACTAGATGAATCTATGGAGAGATTTGCTTGGGGATGTCCTAAAAGAAAAGTGGATATTAGGTTTGCGCAAGGGTGGGCAAGTTAAGCTCAGCCAGCTCACCTGAGTACTCTTTAACGTTACAGCACCATCCAACGAAATGGCGACGGGTCTCGAGATCCCTCAGCGCTGATCCCTGAGATGCCCTGTATTTGAAATCTTCGAGTCGGGAATCGAAATATGGAATACGTTCACCGTCATGGTTAAACAGGAAATGCCACATGACAGCGTCCGCTGCAACAGCCGTAGCTATAAGAAGAGAGCAAAACCCCTTAAGCATAATTCTCTCTCCCAAACTAACGAACTGCCACGACTGAGCCAGCTCCGCCATAATTTCTAGGGACAATTCGAGACCCGTATCAGGGTCGGCTCGGCGAGGGATCGGGTAACCGGTGAGCAAGGCAGGGTTCCGGAAGAGATTGGCCCAACAAAATCCTGAGGAACGAGAGCTGATACCGTCGTTTACCTTCATAAAGAAGTTGATTCGACAAGATAGAACTACAATTGCATCTGATATCGGTGTCCTCGGTACGGATTTGGAGTGACGGAAGTTGGGGTGAGCATGCGATCACGCCTTCAGAGAGACGGGGTGAACGTAAAGCGGACCCTAACCAACTCAATTGTTCGCCAATCTCGGACACAAAATCCACTCGCCCAACCGCCACTATGAGGCAGGAGGATAGATCTTGAGTATATCTCAGCAGCGACCTATCTGGCAGTCCGTCTATTCGTCCGGCGTACAAGTTAACGTCAATAATCTTAGCACAGTGAAATAAATAATCCGTATACGAAATACTTAACTTACAATCACACTCGTTAGACATTGGAAGGGAAAGACGCTTCTTCAGCATGGATTGGATAGGCTGGTGGGTTAATGGCCACGTCTGTTCCATATATTCCGAGGTCGTCACGGCCTGGGCCTGTTTCCAGGATCCCGTCAAGCAAATGATACGATCCAGGACTTCTGCGGCGGGTATAGAGTACTCCTGGTCCTGGATAAACCGAAGGGGATCCCAATCGAGAGAAAACGACATCTGTACGGGGACCGGTGCCCTCTGGCGACTGACCTTACGAAGAGGCGCATGCGCCAAAATCTGGTTGCGGATAGATTCTCCAATACCGAACATCCGGTTCCCACTTGGTATATCCAACTGCGAGCGTCCTTTGATCATTGAGAGAAGCCACTCATATGCCCGAGACTTCCCTATAAATTGTTGATAATCTGCAAGGTTTGGCAGGGATCGGGGCTCTTGTGACGGGTTCATGCCCTTGTAGTCATTCTCATTGATGCCTAATGCTTCCAGATCCCCTGGCACTTGCAGGTCTCCTAGTGCTTCCAGATCTCCTGGTGCGTCTAGATTCCCAGATTCATCGGCATCTGGGAGGGAAGACACCCAGTCACCAACAGCTGAAGCACTGAATAGCTGGTGATGCGTCTGCTCTTCTTGGTTATGGCTACCTTACTCCGACGGCTCGTACAGTGGAACCGAGCCCAGCAATTCCACGACATTTCTATCAAGATATTAGCTACCGGTGGAAGGGAAGAAATTATTGAATTAATATACCTCCTGTACTTGTGGAGAAAAGACTGAGGCTTCTCGCTGAGTTGTCGTTGACGATTCACCGTGAAGTTTCCGGGCGAAGGTTTTAAGCATACCTGGGAGGAGTTCGTAAAACCCTTCTGGTAACTCGGAAAAGGATAGGAACTTGTGGATGTCGTCGGTGAGCCTGCGGGAAAACTCCTCTATATATATGTCTGTCAGGTGCCAAGGTGTGACCCCCTTTCTAGGGCCCAGCGCCCCACCTGTGAAGGGTCCGGTTTGTGTATATATAGGGGGGCTTCGCCCCGAGTAGTTAGGGAAAGGCAGGCGTTAATGGTCATCTATTCTACTACCTATACTACGAACCACTAGCTAGGCTGCTTCTTCTGCCTTTCACTCTGTACTTCACCATTTTCTCTGACAATGTCTCTCGACTCGGGAAGAACGGGACCGATGGAATCGATGGAATAAAGAGTCTGGTTGTCGCTAAAGTCCTTCAAGGCATTGCCAGCACTTCCATACCCCGAATCAAGGTTCGAGCCCCCTCCCGCTTGGCTGCCGCCTGCATCGTTCCCCTGTGGGTAAATATCCGCAGTTTTTTGGAGTAACTCTTCGGCTTCTTTGCACCGCCCTTTATTTGAGTATATTGACGCCAGGTCTGCCGTGCTCGTCAGCATATGGGGATGTTCCATTCCTAGCACTCTCCTTCTCGTTTCCACCGCTTTTACCCCTAACTCTTTAGCTTCTTTCCACTGCCCTTGATTTGAATATCTTAACGCCAGGTTCGCCATGCTCGTCAGCGTATCGGGGTGTTCCATTCCTAGCATTCTACTTCTCGTTTCCATCACTTCTACCTCTGACTTTCGGCTTCTTTCCACTGCCCTTGATTCCTGTTGACGCCAGGTTGGCCGTTATGAGACCCTGACATCACACACTGAAGCATATATGACTGAAAAAGGAATGAATATTCTGGTTAACCTCTAAGAGGTCCTAGTTAGAAGTAAAGGGTAGCGAACCCTCCTTAAATACACATAAAACCAGCTACAACTAAGAGAAAGTGATACCGGAAATACATGAACCGGTCTCAGCTGAGTGGCTGATGAAACTAATCCAAAACACAGTTGTTTGATCGTTTTCAGCTGGGTCTGACAGCCGTGCTCGTCAGCGTATCGGGATGTTCCATTCCTAGCACTCTCCTTCTCGTTTCCCTCACTTCTACGTCTAACTCTTCGGCTTCTTTCCATCGCCCTTGAATGCGATAAACCTTTGCGATGCTGCTTTTTGCCGTCGTTACCAGGATGTTATCCTCTCCAACTACCTCCACGAGATCCTTTACCTCTTGCAGAATCTGCTTTTCCGCTTCATTTAATTTCCTCTGCTTAAGATAAATATGGCTAAAGTCTATCCAGTTAATATGACCCTTCCCCCACAATCTACGCAGTATAACGTGATTTCATGTGAGTGCTCCCGCATACCTACACACGTAGGCATCCAGTTACGACAGCTATTTCTAATCATCACCAGTCTCCAGCCAGTGCTATCGCCTATCTAGGTTGCTAGCCGTTCAATCTCCTAGCAACATCAAAAACCGTGAGAGTAACCCGACGGCCAACAACTGAACACCAACAATCACCATACCGACGGGCAACACCAACATCAACACCAACACCAACAACAACAACAACACCAACCATGCAATACCCTGGCCTAGCTTTGTCGCTGGTGATAACATATTTGCGGCCAAGGCAATCGGTTTGTGGTTAGCAATCCTCATCATCCTCGTTTCCCGTCGACATTATTAATATGGTGCCTAACACCTGCGAACCATACGGAAGACTGTGACCGGCTCATCTGTCAATATCGTGACGGACAACACTACATTCGGGCCTCATATGGCTGTAAGGCGGTGGGAACCTCTCCTGGTTATACCATCTACCATCTCATCACGTTATACCATCTCACAACGCACAACGAATGGGTTGGCTGTACAATCTCATCACGCACAACAACAGCTGCTAGTTATGCTACCTTATATTCTAGCAAAACCACCAGTACCGTGTGCCCAACGTGAACAGGGGTAGGGTTTGTGCCAACCTAAACTGGAGAATAGTAACCCATATTCGTCCCGAGATCCTCCAAACAAAACCGCTCAACCAGCTATGCCCGGCTTCCATGCCCCTTATTCGCGGCGGTACGCACCATGGCTATGCACCGGTCGCATTCGTTTAGTGGGCCTTTTAAGATGTATTAGCGGATGGGAAGAATTGCTCTATGTCCAGAACTCCAAGATGACTTACGCAGCAGGAGCAGGAGTCGCAGGAGGCGCAAGAGCAGGTAGAGCAACCGCAGTCGGCAGGTCCCATGTTGATAATGATGCGAGTAGTTGACGATTGTAGGGGTCTGGAGTGCTATGCGGCGATTTTAACGTCTCTCTGTATGTCGTCTTCCTCGTGGTATTGAGACGGTTCTGAGAGTTGCGAGGGCATTCCTCAGCTTTTCCAACAGAGACGAGGTGTTTTTAAATATTCGATGCCGACCACAACCGGGAACCGAGCTTCCCCTCTTTCTCCCATCTCGCTGCAGTGTCTTTCCTTACTTGTGTCCCCCTGGGGCCTCGCCACCGATCCCCAATCCCACAACCGCGACAGCTATAGCTACCTACATACGTGGCCGGCAGCCGTACCTTAGTCCGTAGTTGGTTCACGGCGCATGGGACAGCGGTCCATCACAAGCCACCGATCCTACGGTGTGGGGAGCGTCTCCAATCGGAGGACCGACCCCCACACACGCGTTGCCGTCCGACCCCCCCTCACACGAACCCCCGACCGGGAAAGTAATGCATCCGTCCCGAATCGGGCACCGAGGTCTGCCGAGGCGCAGCGCTAGCAGTCCACGCCCGACCTCGTTGGTCGGCGCTCGGCCGGGCTCTCGTGTCACGCGTCCATGGGCGAGGCTGCTCTGTAACCTCACACTGCAGATACCATCTGCGGTGGCGAGTGGCGATCTCCTCGTGGGGGCACGACGTGGGGGAGAGGACAGAGGAAGGAGCGAGCGAGATCGATCTGCGGGGGAATCGGGGTCTGAGGGTGCTCGGCCGCTTTCGGGATTTCCACATGTGGTAGTTGGCCGAGCAGATTCTGGCCGTATTACCTGATCCAGCTACCTAAAATTAGATTTTTAATGTTATTACTGCCATATCCTGACAGAGTCGGATAATCGCGAGATAGTATATTTGGGGTCAAAATAAGAAGTATCAGTCGTTACCCGACGTTCTACTATTCGATTTCGATATTCTCTGGGTATAGGGGTAGCGGCTTGGTCGAGCTCACCTGCCTCGCTCGTGTCAAGTACGCAGATAGGTATTGATATATTCGGGCCCGGGACGTGTTCAACGCGAACATAAACTAGACCAACTCCTTCCATGTTAGATATCCATCTTCTATGAGTAGGTGGGAACGGGCAACTTGACATGCCATTAGGTGCCTTCCCGGCGGACTCCTATCCCGGGTGCCTGCCTAAAAACAAGGCAAATGTCGGCAGTTGTGATCGCTTTTTGTTAGGGCGTTGAAAGGAACAAACGGGTTCTGATTGTGGCCCTAGGATTGCAAGGACAAAGGAGCTGAAGGCTATATGTGGCTGCTCCCCTCCACCCAGTTGTAGGACAGATCAGACAGCAACCAAGAGTTCCCCGCCAGTCTGGAGAATTGCAACACTTTGCCGACAGCAAATAATAAAAACGTAAATAGCTGCCTGACGACAAAGCATATCTTAACACTGCGTCAATTCAAGATCGTTTCCCGTAATAGCTAGTAGAAATCATTTTCCCGCATCTCTCACCTCCTCTTCAGCTTCTACACAAGCGGACATCTACATATGCGAATAAAGAGTTTACTAGTAAGTGGCCTTATCCGACCGTCTTAGCGAAGGAATGCTAAGGACCAAAACCAGCAGGATATGACTGCGGCATACATACTGGCGGTATCGTATGTGCCTCGCCCTCCGCCGGGCTGACGGCTACGTCAGCAACCGTCACACGCAAGCCGATGGCCGTGATCAGCAGACAACTACGGCTATCCGGGCAGGCAACCGACTGTTCATGGCATCCATGTCAAAAAACCCCATCGCTGCCATCTACACGAATGCATGCATCAGAATAGAACCCCCACCTCGATTTCTCCATTACACACAAGCCCAGAAGTCCTCCGCTTTGCGAATGGACCAGGAGCATCACCGAAGAGAACTACACTGCGGACATGGCTGATAGAAGTGCACCGATGCCGGTGCCGCTACTATGTTAATCACTCGTAGCGACCGCGGATCCCCGACCAAGAAGTCCGTACAGATGCCGCAGGCGCGTCCCCCCAGCAAAAATTCGAACTAGCTGTGCACAGCAGAAAGGTCGCAGATTTTCACCGATGGCTGGAAGATGTCATGGCCAGTCGAACGCGATAGAGATTGCTTATCTTGAAAGGAGCTGCTGGTACGGGAAGACGACCGCAACGCTGCAGCCTTGGTTTGAACGATCCAGGCCATCGAACCTGAGCGAACTGGCTGCATAGCAGGAAGGTCGCAAGGTGTTCGCCGGCGGCTGGAAGATGTCATGGCCGGTCGGATGCGACATAGATTACTTATCTTGGAAGGGGCTGCTGGCGCGGGGAATACGACCACTGTACGGCGCCGTGTACGCAGTTAAAATGGTGCCCGCGCAGATTCGGCGAGGTTTTGTCCAAGCGGACTTAGGACCTTGTCGAATTTCCAACTACGATGGGACTCGGCAGACCCCCATTGCGGCAGGCTTCCCTTTGTTCACACCATCCATCTTCTTATACACATCGATTACTCTGAATGCTCTAAAAAGATTATGACAGCCGTAGGATATAGCCTATGTAAATGGCTAGAGGTGGCTCAACGACTTGACAAGAGCCTGCGTAGTATGAGACCCTGACATTACACACTGAAGCATATACCTGAAGAAGGATGATATATGTCAGGTTGACCTCTAAGAGGTCCTAGATAGAAACGGAGGTCAGTGAAGCCTCCTTATATACACACAAACACCTGTAGCTGAGAGAAAGCTGTACCGGGGATGCGATCAGCAGACTCCACTAGTAGCAGTGCTGCCTAAGCCAAGGCTTAGCTAAGTAACGGACTTAGTCTTCAGCTAGGTCTGGCAGTTTCCGAGTTACACAGTCACGGCTCGATCCTGTCGGTGTGTAACGGGTAATGTAAGGAGCTCCCAGAAGATTTCCATGCCAGGGAAGGTGGGAATACAAAGTAAAAACAGAAGTGATGTCCGTAGTATGTCCAGCAGCGTTGAGGTAGTGTCGTTTATTTGTTATCGTGTAGGCTCATCGCGCGGGTCTGGTGGGAAGTGCGCGCTGTCTTCAACCATGTCAGCGAAGGTTTCCAGGTCGTCGTCGTTTACCGACAGCCTAAACTGGTCGGGCTTGGGGGTTCTGTTCGCAGGGACTGTAAGCTGTAGCGCGGCATGGTCAGCTCCTGTGTGCATGGCGTCGGCCACTTCTCCTATAGCAACGGGGATGTTCGAGAAGACAATGTCCGGTACGTGGCCTTTCCTGTGTGCGGGTACGCCGGGTTCGGTGATAGGCGACATTCTGTTAGTGGCCGCCCACTTGGCCATGCTGCCCCCTTTGTTGTGTCCTGGTATGCCGGGTTCCCAGTATGGGTGTTTTGCGTTTAGGTCTCCGACTGCCACGAATCTAGGGGGAGGGATCCAGTTTAGGAGGACGTCGGTAGCCTCGCTTTCAAGGTCATTTGTTGGTCTATAGGTATTGATTATAGTGACTCCGTTTACCGTAATCCAAAGTAAAATCTCGTATGGTTCAGGCCTGCTATTTTACTCGGTAATGACGCCCTTTCTTAACATAAAAATAACCCTAGGTCTGGTATAGGGGCTATACCAGAAGTCTGCGGGCACGTAGGTATTATAACCCGTGTGGCTATTTATCGGACAGCGTCCGTCTACACCAACCCAAGGTTCTTGGATAAATACGACGTCCGCCTCGCTGTCACAACACAGCTGGAGGAAAGCAGTGTGCGCCGGCGATCTTTTGCCTACGTTGGCTGAAGCTGCGAGGAGTGTCCTAGGCCGGCGTTTTCCTGTATGGCGTTTAGGCCCCTGATCCTATGGATCTGGAGGCGAGGCTACAGGGGCATTTGGCGCTGCTGGATGACACGATCCAGCAGTACGAGCAACAGCAGGCCGGTGCCCAGGTCAACTGGAAGGAGGCCGAGGACGATAATGCACTCTGCGGGTTGCCCAAGATATGTCCCGGACTCTTTCCCCCGAAGGTGTTTTTACTACGATGTTGCCAGATTTTGTCACGTTATACTCACGTCACTCCTGAATTTCCTAACTCTGTCCATAACAGATGGACGCGTTTCAGCTTTCTTAAAGCTGTGTTCGAGTGCTAGTCCTACACCAAGGACGTCGGTAGCGAGGGTACGCTCGTGGGCCTCGTCGGTTATAATACAGCTGTGAAGTCACGGGTCGCAATTCGGGGTACCGCTGTTGTTCTGATTGATCTCTGGGTTTCTGTCTCTGCTTCTGTATGTGGGAAAGGTGTGGGAGTGCGAAGGTCTAGCTACGTAGATACAAATAGGGGGGCTAACGCGCCCACCCCGCCGTTGCTCTAGTAGCCCCACCACCGAGTACCTAGCTCGGAGGGAGTAGAGAAAAGTTCCGGGGGAGTAGAGCCACTTTT
>QJNY01000886.1:0-16900 GCA_004155945.1 Monosporascus sp. mg162
CATTATTAGGCGACTTCTTTTTAAAAAAAAAAAAAAAAAAAAAATTCCTATGAAAGTCGTAGATTACTTTTAGTTTTAAAATTATCTGAATTAATTATTTTTGTCGGCGAGCTACCCTGGTAATTTCTAGTTTTTCTTTTTAAGTAACATCCTTATATTATTATTTCGCCGATAGTTTAAAGGTTTTTGCAAGCAGAAAAACAAAACTAGCAGAAATAAGCCGAAAACAACTGGCATAAGTATAAATAAATGAGTTTTACATTCGAAAAGAAGGTTATTAAGAATAAATAAAATAAAATCAGTTTTTACAGATCTGGAATTAATATTATCGGCCGTTGTAGCAGCTTTAAACGCGTTATAAAAAGCGACAACGAAAATTCTTTTCGCGATGTACATATGGTAACGTCATATTAAATTTTCGACATAAACGAATAAACGCGCTTTAAAGCGAGAAAATAAGATCTGCCAAAGAGGTTAAACCGATAGAAAAGGTAAATAAGTATATAAAAACGCAATAATATCGTTATTTGCGTAATACATTTCGAACTTTATCGAAAAATAGTTCTCATAGCCGTCGAGGATAAAAAACGTTAGGATTTTCCCGTATGTATTCAAATATATCTATCACAATATTAAATTAATTTTACATTTAATTCATTCGTTATATAGTGATTAATATTGAACTCAACTTTTTAGTCGGCTAATAACAACGTTTCTCGCAGTGTAAAAATAAGATAACTTTTTTATAATAATAATGAATAAGAAATATAACATGATTTTAGAAATTAATAGCTTAGACCACTGTAACTTATATCTTCTTTTCTTATTATATCTATTACTCGAAACCTTTTTTAGAAAGGAATCCGTTTTGTCAAAAATACAAATCTCTTTTTATATTACCGTCTTTGCGATAATAACTGTAATAAACCTAAATTATTCACGCTATATTTTCTAATTTTTTATAAATATTCTTGATTTAAACGCGTTTTAAGTTTTCTTTGCTGTTTAATAAAGTTCGACGGCTAATTAACTCCGACGCGTATTGCGGCCCGTTAAGTATTAAATTTACCATATTTTAACGTACTAAACTCGCATAAAAACGCTTGTACATCTAGATTAAGAACTTTGTCGATAATAGAATGTTTTTTAAGATCGGCGTCAATTTTTGTAAACAAGGGTTAATATCGTTCGGATGTATACACCGTTAGATCGCGCCTTTAGGGTAAAATATAGAACGCTATAAATAAAATCAAGCTTTTTATAATTAAGCTTTGGATCTGTTTTTTTCTTAGCTTAAACGGCAAAGTTCATTTTAAATATTTATAAAAATCGTTGCATATTGTAGTTGATAAGATATAGATAATTAATGTTAGGGACTTGGAATATCGAAAACAGTGTCCGGCGAGCTTTGTGTATTTAACGAGCTTATATAGTACGTTATCAAATTTATTGGTATAATAATATAACGTCTCACACCATCGAGCGCAACACTTTTTGACACCCGTCAACTGCACACTCAACCTACTCAACCACAACACATAAAAATTAATTCTAATCAATCGTATTCTATTTCGCTGACCATATCTACGGCTTCTGGCCAAGTGCACGCATTACATCAAGGCTTGTTGCTGACGCCATATTGCCATTCCTTCCTGCCAACCTGTATCCGACCGACCAGCCCCCAACGCGTTCAAGCTAATATTACTCCAATTTTGTGCGCATTAAAGCCAACCGATAAGAACTCATTCTCGATCGAATACTGAATCCAAATATGCAAGCTACTTCGTCCGAGTACAATCCGTTGGGAGTATATACGTCGTGGAACGTGTTGGAGGGCGGATTTGAAAGCGCGTCGCGAGATCAATTGCGGGGTGTATGGGTATTGGAGGTTGGGCTGTTGGGGGGCGCGTTGCAGGGCGTGTTGTAGGGCATATTGGTGTTGATTTTGCAATAACTCGATCTTACGCAATTGCAAGATTAAAACAAACGTTTTTAATCAAAAGAGCACTTACTATACACGATGAACAAGTTCTTTTGGCCGACAAAAAATGTAATAGTAAATAAATACTGTTGATAGCTGCTGAAGATCGCTGTAGTAAGCTGGTTGGCAGAAAGGAATATGTCAGCTAGTAGGGGGTGCGCTAGCACCCCATTTACGGAAAGGCTCCCTCTAATCGGAATATATAGATTCTGTGACTAGATTTCATAAAAAGAGAGTCCGTCTTTTAGAGCGTCTGCAGCTAGTTATCTAATACAACACAACTAATGTCCCTTATATCTGACAATTAGAAGTCTTATTCGCTTAAATTACGTTATTATCAATTAATTAGCTGCTGCTGAGACGATATAGGCCGTACATTAATCGCAATCACCCTATACCTCATTATCTATAATAGGGACCGTATCGTCGAGGTCCTTCGTCATCTATAAGGACCTAAAGATTAAGATTGCTTTAAACGCAAATTCCAATTAAGAGCGTACGCGTTTAGTATTTGGCGTTATATGAATCCTAATCAGGATAATATATAGCTTGTCGAACTTACAAAACCTAATATAAACTTTTATTCGAAAAAGTTAGTTCGTTAAATAACGGTACGAACAGCTAATTCCTTTTTTGAAAAAATTACATAAGCCGAATCCGGCAAGGTATATAACAGCAGGCTTATAAATAATACTTAACGAAAATACCACGAAAAGTTAAAACAAGTTTCGAAATTAACGAAAAAAACTAAACGAATAAATCGTAAAATAACAGGAAATAATGGCCTAAGGATAACGTTATAACGTTCTAAAACGAAAATAGCGACTATATAGGTTAACGATTTATATATAGCTTTAATTCCAATTATAAAAAACTAAAAGATTACTTTTTAAATAATAAAAAATACCGAAATCGATAACGGTACGATTAATTACTAAAAGGTAATTATTAACTTTTTAAATTATTAGGCGTTCATCTATTGCTTGTTTACATTACGAAATATTAAGGCAATATTTCCGATTACCTAAAAGATTATTATTATTATTATTATTATTATTATTATTATTATTATTATTATTATTATTATTATTATTATTATTATTATTATTATTATTATTCATACGCCGTATTGCCCCTAGAGCATGCGGTACTCCTACTATGTATGTACATATTTCGCACGGTAAAACCAAGGAAAGTCCAAGGTGAAAACCCGTGCGCTGCGGTTACGCTGCGCTTTAAGAGCGCTATCGACACGTTCTTTGCCGTCCCGTCGTCAAAAGCTCACCCTTTTGACTGACTTGATTATCCCGGTGCGGTGCCGCACCGCGGTGGGGAAGAGCGATCCCGTCAGTTCTCTAAGTGCGCTGCGGTACCGCCTCGGGTTCCAGTAGCTGATTTCCCTATTTCCGAGGCAGGTCAAGGTGAGGTCAGGTGAGAAATGGTGAGAAGCTCCTATCTCCATATAACCTCCGGAAGCGCCGCCGCGGCGGGTACGGCGCTTTGCCGCTATCAGCCCGAGGTGGCCCCGGGGAAGGCCCTTACGTTTCCTCACCTTCAGCTGTCTCGACGAGAAGCTTGAAGCTTTCCGGCACGTTCTTCGCGTTTCAGGAAGCTTTTCTGCCTTAGGAACGCTTAGGAATAAGTGGGTCCTCCGAATATAAAAGCTACCGCTGCTGTAGCTGACTCCCTTCCTTTTTTCTTTTTTTCGGCAACTTACCTAAAAGATTTTAATTAGAAAATATTAAAGATATTAACCCTTTACCGCGAAAAAGAATTTAAAGGCGTAAGTTGAAACGTAACGGTCGTGGAGGTTTTTAAACGGACCGAAACGGAAGCAAACGGAAACGACAAAAATCGGATACGTAAAATACTTATTATAGAACTTGCTTAAACTTATTCCATATATTACCTTAATGCTTTTATGCGTTCTCTAGTAAAGCTTTACCAGGTTTCCGTTTTAACAATAAAGTAATTATATACGTCTAAAATCTGATTACTTCTGATTAATCCTTAAGGGAAAAAATTAACTGTTTATTAAAGTCCATAGAAAAGTTAACTATTTAAAAGATTAATTAACTTTTATAAAAAATAAACCGAATTTTAACGTATTTCTTAATTTTTAATTAACGCAGTACGACAAGCGTCGCGTTTTACCCTTTATGAAATTTATTAATTCTGGATATAAGGCTTATCATTTATATTGTTAACCTTATAAATAGATTTTTAAACTTTAAGTCAACTGTATAAGGCGACGGAATGTTCGTAAATAATAGCTTCGTACCGATTAAAGGGTACGAAAAGGTTAATATAATATTTCAAAGCCTTAGCGGTACGAAAGCCTTACGTTTTTACGACGTAACCTATTGTAAAAGCTTCGTATATAATTTGGTAGTTTTCTAGCGACTCCGGAAAAAGTGGTACTAATAAAATAATAATAAAACTAACAACTCTATTAGAAATAAGTACGATTAAATAATTATTACATTAATAAATAAGTTTAATCAGTTCGTTATTAAAAATATTAATATAATAATTATTTACACAGCCTTAAAAGCCTATAAACGAAACGTTAACTTATATATAACAAAACTATTATAAACCGGTAACGGTACGATTTAGCACCCAAAATTAAAACATTTAAAGCCCGAAATAATTACATAATTATAGTTCCATACAAAAGAATCCGCCTGAAAAAATTTACAACAATCGAATGCCAAGTATATAGCAAGGCAAAAGCTAAAAAGTTAATACGCCGCAAGCCGAAAAAAGGAGCTTTCCGATTAAAATAAAGAATCGCTATCGACTTTATAAACTTTAACGAAAACCCTAAAAGATATAAATACGTTATGTTTACCATTGGCAAATATTTAGATTTTATTTAAAATATTTACTTAAAAAATCAAAAACAGAATATATTAATTATAATGTTTTAGTCCTTTTTAAAAATCTTTAAGAAGTAGGATAATGTTTTTCTATAAGTATTTAAATGCGATAACGAAATTTTAAAAAATTATTAACTTCGAAATATGCTTTAATCGCTTTCTTTCAGTATTAAACTTAAACCTTTAATACCGTATACCCAGGCCCAAAACTGGAATACAAAACATTTAAGGGGTATAATTAAAAAGAAAACAATTACGATACAAAATAACGCTAAATTACCTTCGTTTTTAATCGTATACATTTTTAAAGTTATAGTATATTTATATAACCGTATTTTTAAATACGTACTTTTATAGCAAAACTTATATAGGGTTTATTATATTTACTTGGCGTACAAAAATGGCGTTACAGTATTTAATCAGAAAGTTTAACAAGCTTACTTGCACATATACGGCTATATAGCTTACGTTATAATAACTACCGCTATAAAAAAAAGCAAAAAAATCAAAAGCTAAATTCTAAAGTATAAAGTAGTTATTTCGTCGATTACCGATTTACGAATATTTACGAAATCTAGAACTTATTAATTAACAAGGTTATTATTATTCGAAACGTATAGTTTAACGAAAAGGTTACCTCTTTAAGTAATATCAAAAACTTAAAATGTAATCTTTTGTACGTTATAAAAAGAAAGCTTTAAAAGTTATTCCGATAGGTAAAAATACTTTATTAGGTAAATAATTATTTAACACTTATATAAAAGAAAAATAAATTTTTAAACGGAACAATTTAATTACCAGCTAAGCAGAAAGAATAATTCCAAAAACGTACTAACGTAAAAAGCGTACAAAGTAACGAAAAATAGGTTTATCTCTAAAAGATTAATTACCTTATATATAACCGCTATATTCGAACTATTTCTGTTTCCTAGTCTATTATTTCTGCCAGCGTCTGCTTTAATAACTGTTACGATTATTACGTCGATGAAAAAAATAAAGATAACCTTAAATTCCTTTTACATTATTTAACTTAAAGGAACGAGAAAAAACAAAGGCACCTTACGGGTAATAAGCATAAGCCCTTTATATATTCCGTATTAACAAGGTATTATCCGAAACGAATATCAGGTATAAAAAGCCGTTTTTAATATAAAACGTTTAGCTCTTTTTATCAGTACGTACGATAACTGGCCGGTAAGTTACGGAAATTTAAGGAAGTTAATTACTCGAAGTACGCATTACTTTTAATCGAAAAAGTTATAATATTTTGGTATACAAAAAGGTATTTAGGTCGTTAAACTGGAGATATAAGCGCAATTTGCTACTACCGCTACGAAGCTATAAAAAATGTTTCGTAAAGCCGAAAATGCTTATTTATAAAGCCATAAGGAGATACAGTTCTAAAAAGCCGTTAATTAGTTTTTTGAAAAAGAGGAATAAGTATTAAAATATATAGAAGTATACGTTTATATGTTTACAAACATAATTAGTTATAAAAATATAAGGTACGTTTCATCGTACGGGGCAATTAACAGTTTAAAAACGCTTATAATAATATATAGGCATTTATATTAGCTGGAAGGTCGTTTCGAATTTTGATCGCTATTACGGTTAAGTTTAACCTAAAGTTTAAGCAATATAATGTTATAAACGCCTTTGTTAATGCTAACTTACATTACGAAATATATATAAAAACGTTTCTAAGGTACTTATAACATAGCAGAAAATTTTTAATTAAAAAGGCATTATATAAATTAAAGAGATTACCTTTATTATAGCAAAAAAACATTACTAAAGTACTTATAAAATTAGGATTTCGCCCTTTTTTTACGAATCTTATTATTTTATTTGTTAAAGAGTGCTTATTTTCTTATTCGTAGACGATATTATTATAATATACTATAAAAGAAATAAAGATCTTTTCGATCAATTAATTTAACAAATACGAAAACGGTATACCTTTATAAAGGATAAGAACCTGCAGTAATTCCTCGGTATCGAAATAATTAAAGATAAAGCTAAAAGAAAAATTTAGCTTTTTTAATTAAATTTTACAAATAAATTAACTTATTTAATCCTAAAAAAAGTTTGAATAACTTCTTAAATACGCTAATAATGAACGTCGAACTATTACCGAATCCTGATTTAGCTCAATTAGGCTTTATTAACAGATACCAAAAAATCGGTTTTATCTTATACGTAACGGTTAATACACGACCTAATATAGTCTTTACGGTATTCCGATTCGCCCGATTTAACTTAAACCTAATAACGTCCCACACCTATGAACGGGACACACCTATAAGCGGGACACTTTTTTAGCTATTCCAACAACACATCTTCAATTGCCCATATCTCAACAACCACAATATGAAGCACCTTACAAAAGAAGCGAGAATGAACCTAGCTGTTCAGGCTAAGAAACGAGACCCGAAACTTAGTTACAGAAAGCTTAGTTTTATTTATAAAGTTCTACCTTTTACTTTAAAAGTACGTATTAACGGTAGATACGCCCGAGCCGATATTATCTTTTCTTTGCAAAGATTGACGCCGACCGAAAAAAAATCGATTATCGACCGAATCCTTAACTTAAATACGCGAGCGTTTTCTGTCCGGCTTTAGTACGTTAAAGATATGGCCAATATATTGCTTGCCCAGTGTGTTACGGAACGCGTCGGAGTTAACTGGGCGTCGAAATTTGTTAGACGGCAAAAAAAACTTTAGACGTGTTTAAATCGAAAGATCGATTATTAACGGATTTTATCCGAAAATCTAAAAGCATTTCGCAAATGGTTCGAGCTTATTCGGGTTATAATCGTAAAGTACGGCATCGCAGAAGAGGATATTTATAACTTCGACGAAACTAAATTCTTAATATGGCTTTTTATAACAACGGGCATAATAATTACTAATGCTGAAAAACGTGGAAAACTTAAACAAAAGTAATAAAGGAATAAAAAATGGGTTATAATTATTCAGGTTGTTAATTTCCAAGGTTAAGCTATGCTATTATTTATTATTATAACGGGAAAAAATTATCTTAAATCCTGGTACCGCGATAACTTATTGCCAGTTACCGATTAAAAAATCGTATTAAATAATAATGGCTGGATAACAAATAAATTAGGTTTCGAATAGATCCAGCACTTTAATAAGCATATTCGGACGTGTACGAAAGGTTCGAAACGTTTCTTCATTTTCGACGGCCACAAAAGCTATTATTCGATAAAATTCGAAGAATATTGCGCCAACAATAACATTATTACGCTTTGTATGCCCGCGTATTTTTCGCATCGGTTTTAACTTTTTGACGTATCTTGTTTTTCTGTTTTAAAACGCGCTTATTCGCGTTATATCGAAGACCTAATACGATGCCATTATACCCATATTGCCAAGGAAGATTTTCTCGCCGGCTTTTACGACGCGTTTTAAGCTGTTATAACGTCCGATAACATTAAATTTAAATTCGCGAAAGCTGGTTTTGTTTTATTCGATCCTAATAACGTTGTTTCCGAATTGGAGGTTTTTCCAGTTGTGCCTACGCCGACCGTCTCCTTGTTAACTTTCTCCGGTTCCATTTCTCCGCCCGCGAAAACCCTTAAAAATATCCGTAAAGCAATAAGATAAGGACGATATTTACAAAAGAAGATTAAAAATTATCAAGGTAGTTTGCTAATAAGAATACTTTAATCGGCTGATTTTGTAACAAAAGGTTATATATTGTTATTGCATAAAATTACTTTTCTTCAAAAAGAAAACGTTTAATTACGCAAAACGAACTACATTTTAAGCAAACGTTGCAGGACTAAAAATAAACGTCTTTAAGAAGGAGAAACATTTATTATACAAAAGGGACAAGCTTTTCTGGCCCAAAAAGAAGGAGGTGGTGAATAAATGCAGCTAATAGCAGCTGGAAGAGGTTGTCGTAAAAGGGTTAAGACTAAGGAACGGAAGTATGGCGTCTGCGGCAAGCCTGGGCATAATGCGCGTACTTATGTAAAAGTTGTAAATACGTCTAGCGAAAAAAAATCCGATTAATTTTAATTAATGCGATGTGTTGTTGTTGGGTTATTTGAATTTGTTGTTGCGAAGTGTTAAAAAGTGTCCCGTTTATAGGTGTGTCCCGTTTATAGGTGTGTCCCGTTCATAGGTGTGGGACGTTAACGTATGTTATAAAGCTGCTGATCGAGTTATATTATACCTAATCGGAACTAAAACGTTAACGTTATAGTTCCAAGGTAAGAATTCGTTAGATATTTAAAGCGATACCTTTTTTGCAAATATTACGATCGATTAAAAAGCTTTTAAATTTACGTTATAAATTATTTAGAAAAGTAATAAGATAACGGGCAAATAAGTAAAATATAATAATTACTTTTATAATAAAAGAGGAATTATTATCCTTTACTTAGGTTGCAAAAAAAAAAACTTTATTTAATTTTCGATTAATTAAAAAGCTATAAGTTACTTTAAATGCTAAACTATTAAATATATAGTACGATAATTAACAGACGATACGGCTTATTAACGACGACATCACTTTATTATAAACGAATCTGCGGCATATGGATATACATAACCACTGGTTACGAAAAAGCCGCGGAAAAGGATAAAATCAGAATAAATTATATACTTACGGGCAATATACTAGCTAACAGGCTAAGTAAGGCCCTAATACGCGAACCCTTTAAGCATTTTAAAAAGCAGCTAGGACTAGTGGATATTACAGAAGCCCTCGATCGGCAGAGGAACAATCTGCGAGTAATTTCAGAAAAGAAATTAGCTGATTAAAAGGATACAATCGCCGGAGAAGAGGTGGAATGGAAAGCTAAAGCTTTAGAAAGTAAAGAAGTGTAATGATTAACGCCGTAACTGCGTCAAGGCGTTAAGGAGGTGTGTCAGTTAGCAGGAGGTGCGCTAGTACCCCATTTACAAAAAGGCTCCCTTTGATCGGAATATATAGGTTCCGTAACTAGGCTCTATAAAAAGAGGAGTGCGCGTTTTAGAGCGTCTGCAGATAGTTATCTAATACAACACAACTGATGTCCTCTATATCTGACAGAATAGCCATATAACGTCCGCAACAAACCTTGATATAATGCGTGCACTTGTCTAGAAGCTGTAGATATGGTCGGCGAAACAGAATACGATTGATTGGAATCAATTTTATATGTTGTAGTTGAGTAGGTTAAGTGTGTAGTTGGCGAGTGTCAAAAAGTGTTGCGCTTGGTGGTATATTGCGCTCGGTGGTATAGGACGTTATATTAAGTTAATTTTAAAAAGCATGTAAATACTTCTAATAAATATAACGTATTATACAAGCGATTCGAATACATAAGCGAACTTAATACTTTTTAAACAATTTTATAAAATGTTTATCAGAAATTAAAATAAATTTACCAGTTAAAGTTGAAACTAAACAACTCGTAACATAATTTTAAACGCCTATTTTTATGTATAACGTCGCTTTATTTATATTATATACTAGATTTAATAATACTTTTCTTTGAAACAATACTATATTTAATTTGTAAAATTTAAAGCAGGCTAAAAAGCTCCTCGACTATAACCTAAATCTTTAGTCTAGATATTTAATCGTTTTCTATCCAGCTTTAATAGGTTAAAAAAACAACTTACTTAACGCATGGCAATCCAGATTCAGCTCAATTATAGAACTAACGTTATTAAACGACAATTATTACTTAATGCGATTTTTTAATCGGCTGTTAACAATAGGTTATCGCGGTACTAAAACCCGAAATAATTTTTCCCGTTATAATAATAAATAACAGCCTAATGTAACGTTAAAATTAACAACTTAAATAATTATAACTCAATTTTTCTTTCCCTTATTAAGCTTTATCTCAGCTAGCTCAGGCCTCGCTGGCTCTTATTCTAATATACCGTTATATCACGCTAAAAATTAACCAATCAAATCCCAAATCCCCGTAACAAGCCAGTGAGGCCTGAATTCAGGTTATGGAAACAGAGGTCTCGTTCTGGGCATCGCCACCAAAATTATCAACTTTCCTTCTATTTTTTAAAGGAATCCAAAGATTTTTTTTAAAAAAAACAGCTACATAATCAATTTAAATCTGTTAAGTATAAAACTGGATATACGCGTCGAATATAAGCTAGTGAACATATCGGAATTTTTTTAATTTTTTCGGGTAACAATTGCAGCCAATACAGCCAAATTCAAACCTGGAAAATAGACGACCGTAACGCTCTCATCACTGCGACGCAACAACCACCGGTCGTACCATCGTGCACCGGGCTTCTCTAGTATATTCTATATGGGGAAAGTCCGTATATCAATTTTTTCGGGCGTATGGGTTATGGTTGTTGCGTCGCAGCTATGAAAAGATTCTGGACTTGATTAACCAGAACGCCCTTATAGCTGCGACGCAACAACCACAATCCGTACGGACAAAATAATAGCAGGACGGGCTTCTTCTATACTAAGTTACCCTTGGAAGGCCCATGGCGAAATGATGCACGCGGTAGTTGCGTTATCGCAGCCATAAGAAGGTTCCGGACTTGATTAACCAGAACGCCTTTCTTGCTGCGACGCAACAACTACCGGTCGCAACATTCTGCTATGGACCTTCCAAGGGTAATTCAGTATAGGAAAAGCCCGTACAGCTATTCTTTTGGCCGTACGAGTTGTAGTTATTACGTCGCAGCTATGAAAAGGTTAGGGTTAATTAAGTCCGGAACGCCTTTATTGCTGCGACGTAATAACTACCGGTCGCAACATTCTGCCATGGACCTTCCAAGGGTAATTTAATATGGGAGAAGCCCGTACAGCTATTTTTTTGGCCGTACGGGTTATGGTTGTTGCGTTGCAGCTATAAGGGCGTTCCGGATTGAAAGTTTGCTTAGAACGAGAATTTTCACTTGGATCTCCAATATCTCCATTAAACCAGTTCCTATTCAGAAGTTATATATATGGTTAAAAAGCTTATTTAATACTGTACATAATTCTATTTTTATTATTTTATGACAAAATTTTGTCATTGTTTTATTTGCAAATTCTTAAAAGAGGCTTTCGAAAATTTGTATAGGACTGCCCAGAACGAGCCCAAAAAATTACAACTTGATATCAGGCTCTATTTTAAGGTTTATGTTATTGATAGGTCTTTTTATGGGTCTTTTATAGGTCGGTACTTGGAACTACAGGTTTTTGAAAAGCCCTAGCCACAGCTGCGCCGCAGGCGCAGCCACAACCTCAAAATAGGGCCTGATTTTAGTGAGGTAAATTAAGCTTATCTAAATTTTCTACGTTTTTCAGCACTGGTAATTACTATACCCGTTACTATAAAAGGTTTTATCAAAAATCCAGTCTCGTCGAAGTTATAATATCTTCTTCTACGATATCGTATTTTGCGATAATAACCCAAACAAGCTCAAACTACTTACGAAAGGTTTTTAAATTTTTACATAATACTCGTTAATAATCGATTTTCCGATTTAAACGTGTTTAAAGTTTTTTTACCGTTTAACAAATTTTAACGCCCAGTTAATTTTAACGCGTTTTGTAATATATTAAATAAGTAATAAATTCGTTATATCTTTAATATACTAAAGTCGGACAGGAAACGCTCGTGTATCTAGGTCGAGGATTCAGTCGATAATCGATTTTCCTTCGGTTGGCGTCAATTTCTTCGAAGTGGAAGCAATATCAATTCGGGCGTATCTGCCACTAAAACAGTGTCTTAAAGTAAAATCTAAATTTTCATAATGAAAACTAAGCTTTCTATAACTAAGATTCGGGTCTTTTTTTTAACGAAAATACCTAAATTTATTCTCGGGTTTTTTGTAAGGCGCTCTATATTATGATTGTTAAGGAACGGGCAATTGAAGATATGTAATTGGAATAGCTAAAAAAGTGTCTCGCTCGGTGGTGTAGAACGTTAAAATTAAAAATTCCGCCATTTAGTTATATAACGTTCTATATAAAGTTAGGAATATACAAACTTGTCGAATAGTTTTAAATATATTTTTATTATTTAACTTTATTTATCCGTTCTCTAATACCAATAATACGATAATATCCACCGATAATAACCACGATTGTGGACGGTATCTAAACTCAAATATACGCGCGTCTTTTTGTCCGGACTTGGAATGTTACGGGTCGACGATAGCTATCGCGGGAGAGCTAGGACGGGAGAATAGGACGCGCTCGGGTCGATATTATAGCCAATCCGCGAATATTAACGCCGACTGAAAAAAGAGTGATTGTCGACGGTATCTTTAACCTAAATATACGCGCAGTTTCTTATCCGGGCTTGGAATGTTACGGGTCGACGGTAGTCGTCGCGGAAGGGTTAGGACAGGAGAATAGAATGCGTTGCCTCAGCGAGCTCAGGCCTCCCTGGCTTGTTTTCCGAACGTCCTGCTGTATCAAGCAAAAAATTAACCAATCAAATCCCATAAAACCGTAACAAGCCAGCGAGGCCTCAGTGGTAATTGCGCGAAACAGGGGTTCGTTTAGCACCTTGCCACCAAAGTCATCAACTTTTCTTTCGTTTCTTTAAAAAAAATCAAAAGATTTATATAAAAAAACAATTCCGCAATTAATTTAAGGCTGTTAAGTACGAAACTGGGTAAACGCATCGAATATAAGCTAATATGCATATAGAAATTTTTTCAATTTTTTCGGGTAACAATTGCAGCCAATACGGCCAAGTTCAGACCTGGGAAATGGACGACCGCAACGCTCTTATCACTGCGACGCAATAACCACCGGTCGTACCATCGTATACCAGGCTTCTTCAATATATTCTGTATTGGGAAAGTCCGTATGTCAATTCTTTCGGCCGTACGGGTTGTGGTTATTGCGTTGCAGCCCTAAGAATGTCCCGGACTTAATTAACCGAAACGCCTTTATAGTTATGACGTAACAACCACAACCCGTACGCCCAAAAGAATAGCTGGACGGGTTTCTCCCATACTGAATTACCCTTAGAAGGCCTATGGCAAAATAATGCACGCGGTGGTTACGTTATTGTAGCCATAAAGGCGTTCCGGTTAGAACGTCAGTACTAATTAAAATTTTTAGCTTTATTTCTTTATACCTTTACCAAATTAACCCCGATCTAGAAATTATATATATGGTTTAAATGCCCTTTTAAATTTGTATACAACTTCATTTTCCATTATTTTATAGTAAATTCTTATCGGTATTATATTTGCAAGTTTCCAAGATAGATTTTCGAAAATTTGTATAAAACAGTGCTAAACGTGCTCAAAAAATCACAACTTGCCATCAGGCCTTCTTTTTGAGATTTGTGATTTCTGTGAGTCTTTTTATGGGTCGGTACCTAGAGCTACAGGCTTTTGGAAAGCCCTAGCCACAGCTGCGCCGCAGGCACAGCCACAATCTCAAAAAGAGGGCCTTATTTTAGTGAGGTAAAAGATGTGCTCGGGTCGGTATTATATCTAATCCACGAATGTTAACGTCGCTGAAGAAAGAGCGATTGTTGACGGCATTCTTAACCTAAATATGCGCGCATTTTCTTATCCGGGCTTGGAATGCTGAGAGTTGACGGTGGTCGTCGGAGGAAAATCCAAAAATAAATAAATAAATAAATAAATCGTATTTAAATCGATATTATTTACTGCGAATTTGTATATAACATTTGTACTTATAAAAGAGTTATAATCTACTTGTTTATATAATACCTAAACTTTTTATATCTTCCGCTTTAATATTATTAAGTAGGAGATTTATAAAAATATAGAAAAATATTTGTTACGTTTTTAAAAAAATTATAACTTTATCTTATAAGAAATATAAATGACATTAAAAACTACTAGAGTACTGGAAAATCTTTATTATATAGATATTTATAAAATAAATTTATTTTCTTGATTGCTTTAAATTCATCGGTTTTATAACTCTTGAACTCGAGGAATAAGAATATTTCATCTGCAATCTATTTTGCGGACCGCCTGCGAGGCTAAGAAAAACATACAGATGGGTACCTACAATACCTACATATGCAGCTATGCAACTGCGGCTGTAAGCAAGCATCTGCACTACCTGGGCTGTGGCTAGCCCGTTTTGGGCGGATAAAGATGAACTTGTGTAAGTAGGTACATAGGTACCTGTACAGGTACCTAATGGAGGTGGGCGGAAAAGAATAACAGCTGCCCCACCACTTTACCTCCCTACATAACTACGTACCTCTTATTCTATCTCTGTACGGAGCAGGTACTTGCTTTTATTACAGGAGAACCCGAACGCACTTTTACACCAGAACAACCGGAGGGTGGAAAGCCAAATCCGTTCTTCATAACCCCCGGCTTGCGCGACGTGAAGTCTACTCAGTCCATATTCCCTCAACGTCTACACATCATGGCAGGCAATGACGACATCGACTTGTATGGTTCGTGTGCTTGAGTGCCCGCAAAGTTCTACTATGTAAATACGAGGCGCTATGCGCCGTCGTGAAGCTGACACTCCCGCCTTGGCTCAGAGCTCCTCGGCGTCGACAAGTCAGCGAGTGCGAATGACATAAAGAAGGCGTACCGGAAGGTAACAGGCATCTTTTCTCTTTCCGACGTAGTTCTTCTAAAGCATGCTGGCTAACCCTTGCGTCTGCTAGCTTGCCCTTCAACATCACCCAGATAAGGTCTCCGAGGACCAGAGAGAGGAGGCCGAGACTAAGTTCAAGGCCATAACTCAAGCCTACGAGATCCTTCGCGATGAAGACAAGCGTGCCCTCTATGACGAACATGGCATGGCCGCCTTTGATCCAAGCAGAGGCGGTGGCATGGGCCCCGAGGTCGACATCAACGACATCCTGTCCCAGATGTTCGGCATGGGCATGGGCATGGGAGGGGGTCCAGGCCCGAGGAGGCCCAGGCGCGGTCCCGATGAGGAGTCCAAATACACCGTCACGCTGGAAGATCTTTACAAAGGGAAGACGGTCAAGTTCGCCGCCAACAAGGAGGTCATTTGCCCCACCTGCAAAGGCTCCGGCGGTAAGGAGAAAGTGAAGCCCCAGCAGTGCGATCGCTGCAAGGGTGGCGGTTTCGTCGAGGTCTTCCGTCAGATGGGCCCCGGTCTGGTACACCGAGACACCGCTAAGTGCGACAGATGTCAGGGTGCCGGCAACTACTACAAGGAGAAGGAGCGCTGTAAAAAGTGCAAGGGGAAGCGAACCATCTCAGAGACGAAGCCGCTCGAGATATACATCCCCCGCGGCGCCTGCCAGGGCGAGCGTATCGTGCTGGAGGGCGAGGCTGATCAGTTTCCCGACCAGACCCCCGGTGACCTGGTTTTCGTCCTAGTCGAAGAGCCCCACGACGTCTTCAACCGAATTGGTAGCGACCTCTCAGCCGACTTGGAAATTACGCTTGCCGAATCCCTTTGCGGGTTCTCACGTGTCGTCTTGAGGCATCTCGATGGCCGCGGTATCCACATCGACCACCCGCGAGGCAAGATCCTCCGGCCGGGCCAGACGCTCAAGGTCCGGGGAGAGGGCATGCCGTTAAAGCGAGGCGAAGAGAGGGGTGACCTTTACCTAATCGTCAAGATTAACTTCCCCGAGGACAGCTGGCTCAAGGACGATGCTGCGTACGAGTCGCTGCAGAAGCTCCTTCCTGCTGCTGCGCCGGCCATCGGGGCAGACGAGGTAGATGAGGTACAATACGACGACGATGCGGACATCGAAGAGGTAAATTACACGTATCGTGGTCGTTCGAGAAGATGCTAACAATTATCAGATGGGGGCCAACTCCGGAGACCCGAGGTTTGGTGACGGGTGGGAGGATGAAGACGATGTTGGCGGACAGCCCCAATGTGCGCAGCAATAAGAGCGCTAGTGACGAGGTATCAACCCAGTTGGGATTATGACGACGGTCGGTCAATGTCACCGGGCAAGGAGCAAGCCGTGCTTGCAAATAAAATGCATTTCTTATCAGGTCCTTACGGAATACGGCTTGTGTTAGGAAAGTCGGTAAGGATGCTACATTGGTCATCTCGAGATCAGATAGGATACGTCTTAGGCTTCACCTCCCCTAT
>QJNY01000887.1:0-16827 GCA_004155945.1 Monosporascus sp. mg162
TCCAGTATATATGCAGCTGCAAGCACCAGAATGATTGCCACAATTGCGATCATTCCGCCAATCTTTTGCCCCTGGCGCAACGGTATGGTGCAGCCGTAACACTTAAAAAGAATAAGGCGAATGTTAAATGCTTTAACTATAACAAAAAAGGTTACTATAAAAACGAATGTCGTTTTTTAATTAAAAGAAATTCCAGGAAAAAAGGGATTCCTTAAAAAAAGGCCCGAACGGCAGAATAAAAAACAGAAAATAAAAGCAAAGAAAAAAAAAAGTTAATTTTATCTTTTTCCACCAGGAATATAATATTACGACGACTTATTATAAACTAATCGGCGACCTAAATTACAAGCGTTACCCGATTTGCCAAAATTAAATAGCTAAAGCCTGTAAGTATTATTTCGGATAACCAGCTTTCAAGTTAGCCATAAGGCTAGGATGCGAATGTCATTTGGATATACAGAAATGCGAAATATATCACGAATATGGCCAGATGCGCCCAGAATTTAACAGCTACGGGCAAAAAACCCTTAAATCCAGCGAACCTTTAAAACGGGCGGTATATTTTAAAACCGAAGCCCTTAAACAGGACTTCGTTAATAGGTACGGATTTTTCTATTTCTCGGCCTGCAGCGATAACCATTATCCAATTTACCTTCGAGCAAAAAAAAGATAACGATTATTAACCCGGTTAAGACGGAAAAACCCTTACAGAATTTGATAACGACTGCAAATGCATCGAAATTCCCCGATGGCCCGAATACCTTCGATCTTGTTATTTGCACCCCGATTTGGATTAAAGCCGAAAAGCTATTATTCAAAGTTCCTTATGCTATACCTCCATGTTATGCTTAATGCATAAACTTCTAGATATGGGAGTAAACCGTGCAAAAATCTTAACCTTAAATCGGAAGTTTCTTTAAACGTTAAAGGTAAAAATCTTTAAAGTGAAATACCAGATTGGCCAACGAAATTGGTATACTTATAGGGACGACAAGTGTACTAAATACGCAGTCAAGAAAGCTCGCAAATGGAAACGACTCCTAGCGAACAGAATTACGAAGTCAAAAAACGGCAAAGGCATTCGAAATTAAGGCATCGAAAAGCTATACGAATTAAGACCTTATATAAAACAAAAAAAGGATTACAAAACTAGATCGAAATTTTATTTAATACTAAAGCCAAACTTTTAAAGCTATAATTAACTTTAAAGCAAAAGGTAACTTTATTTCGCTAGCTATAACTAAAAATATTATATTCCTTAAAGGTACAAATTAAAGTTTTATAAATTACGTACAATTAATAAAAGTTTATCCAAGTACGATAACGGACAAATTTTTTAAAAAAAAAACCGAAATATTTCCAGTATAAATCCAAGGGCATTAAAAGCACTCTACGTTAAATGTTGCAAATATTTTAAGTTATAATATTATTCTGGGAATGCTGTAACTTAATTCCAGCAACCCGTTAATTAACTGGAAAACTTGCCAGTTTTTTTGTAACTACGAATTAATTCTTTTTGAACAAGAGTTTAAAAAAAATCTGCTATATAATCCGAAAAGCTAAGGTATTAAACTCTGCCAGTACTATACCTCCAAAGTAACAGCAATTCGAACAACTTTTTACGGATAAAAAAAACTATAAGCTACTTTTATACGGATAATGAAACCATCGTATACTTATTAAAGAAAAATATTATCCCAAGTTTTAGAAGATTTATTATATAAATCCAAAAAAAGCAAAGGCCTTATAAAAAGCATTTAATTAAACTTAAAAAAAGGTTATATTTAGCTATCCGAATCTCCTGCAAGATATTCTGTACTTATAGTACTCAAAATCAAAGACGGCAAATAGAAAATCGACCAAAATGGAGATCCAGTTTATTGACGCGTGGTCGATTACCGACAGCTAAACGATATTACCATTAAAAACGGTTATCCCTTAACCTTAATAAATACCTTAAGGGAAAACGCAAATAAAGTTAAATAGTTTACTGTATTAAATCTTCGAAACGGTTATTACCGTATCAAAATAATTAAAGGAAAAAAAAACGAAAAACCGCCTTTCGAACGATATACGGGCATTACGAATACCGAATAATACCTTTGAGATTTACTAACGCCCCTGCCAGTTTCCAACGTTTAATTATAATTATATTTAAAAAGTTCATAAATAAATATATTTTGATTTGCCTCGACGACATCCTTATTTATTTTGAAACGCTGGAAAATTATAAAAAGCATATTTTCCAGGTTCTTAAAGCTTTAGATAAAGCAAATATCCGAACTAACCCCGTCAAAAGTATATGGTATACGTAAAAGCTAGATTATTTAGGATTTACCTTTACCCCCGGTCAAATTCAGATCCAAGATTTTAAATTGGAAGCAGTTTAAAATTGGCTCATCTTTAATAAGGCAATTATTATAGATATTCGACAGATTTTAGGATTTACGGATTACGTACGTAACCTGATTAAAGGATATAAAGATATTGTTAAATTATTAACGAAATTTACCATTAAGAAATATGTTAAAAAAGGAATTCGAATTTTTAAAAGAAGTTTAGGAAGTTTTTTAATTACTTAAAAACAAAATTAGCAAAACGCTAATAATGAAATTATCCAACGCCGACAGAAGGAAACGCCTAAAGATAAACGCTTTAAATTATGCTTTAGGCGCAGTTCTTAAGTAATAAAAAAATAATAAAAAATAATACTTAGTAATCTATTATTTTAAGGCCTTTTAGAATGCAGAATTCCGATATAAGATTTACGACAAAAAGCTGCTAGCGATTATTAACGCTTTTAAAGAATAAAAACCTTTTTTTAGCGAAATTACGAAACTTTTAAATATTTACTTAAATTATAAAAACTTTATCCGGTTTATAACGACCCAAAAATTAAATAAACGTTACGAAACTTGGATAATTCTTTTATCAAAATATAATTGCCAAATTTACTGTATTAAAGAAAAAAAAATATCCAAGTAAATATTTTAAGTTATAAAGAAAATTACGACTTTAAGGTTCCAAAACGCCGGATGCAAGTTTTGTAACAAACTAAGGACGGCACCTTACGGTTATGTAAAATACTAAAGTAACTTACTTTATAATCTTTAACGAAATTCCGAAATTCTTATAATAAGAAAAAGCAAAAAAAGCTATAACAATTAAAGGGACAACCTAAAAACCAACTGTTGTACCATAGCAAAAGTTACATTTCTCGAAACTAATAAAAACAATTCGTTAAAAAGTTCCACGAAGATTTATTATACGAATATTAGGATATTTTCCAAGCTATTAAACGATTGCAGGAAAAATACGACGTTTCAGGATTTCGACGAATTGTTAAGTAAGTAATCAAAGATTGCAATATCTACAACAAGACAAAAGCAGCCCGATATAAGCCCTATGGACTTTTATAGCTTCCAGATATTCCAAAAAAGGCTTGGAACATTATTGCTTGGGATTTTATTACCTGTTTACTTTTATCAAAAAGCCTCGTTACTGGAATTTCATATGATGGAATATGGGTAATCGTTAATAGATTTACCAAATATAGGTATTTCTTACTCTTTAAAGGAAACGTAACGGCAAAATAACTGGCTTACGCCGTTATCCGATATTATTTCGACAAACATAGGATATTAGAAAAAATTATTTTAAATAAAGATAAGCTTTTTATATTAAAGTTTAGTACCAACTTTTTCAAATAGATAAACGCTAAACTCAAATTTTCTACAGCATATTACTTACAAACAGAAAAACAAATAAAATGTTTAAATCAAATATTGGAACAATACTTAAAAGATTATATCAACTACTAACAGAATAACTGGGTTAAATCTTTTTTACTGGCCTAAATAACCTATAATACATTTATTAACGAAAATATGGGTATTTCTTCCTATATAACGGTATATGGTTACCAAGCAGAAACTTAACGGCCAAAACAGTTACTAAACGAAGCTCCAAAATTAACCGCGAAAACTCCTTAAGCAGAAACGACAGCAACTGAAATCCAGACAGTATAAGTCCGCCTACAGAATAAATTACGATTCTTCCAATAAAAAATAACCTAATATTATAAAAAATAAATTAAGGGACCAATTCTACCGAAAGGAAATAAAGTTTATTTGCTACGCCAAAAACAAAACGTAACTTCGAACATTTCCCAAATCAAAACGAAAAAACTTAGTATTAAGCTTTATTTTAAACAGCTTAATCCATTCGAAATCGATAAAGTTATTTCCAAAACTACCTGCCGACTGTTACTACCCAAAATGATAAAAATATACCCTATTTTCCATATTTCTTTACTTAAACCCGTACCCAAAAACGCTCCATTAAAAATCAATCTGGAAATCGAAAAGGACGACGATAAGTACTAAGTTAAACGAATACTGGACTTTAAGGTAGTTGAAGATAAGGTCCAATATTTAATTAAATAAAATAATTACTTATACGAAGAAAACATTTAAGAACCCCTTAAGCATCTAACGAACGCGAAGGACCTAATTAAAACGTTTTACCGCCAAAAATCCTGACCGACCGTTTTTAACGCGGCTAAAGTCGCAAGGAATAGCAGCCCGGTACTTAAATCCAACCTTAAAGCGCTCCAATCGAAAGAAATAAACGCCTCTATTATAGCGTCCATCTCAGAAATAAGTTAAACTTGGTTTGTTTTTATACGACGTTGTTTTTTCTCCAATCTTTCTTGTTTTTCCAGTTAATTTAGTTTCTATCTTTTCTTTAAAATCGCAATAGCCTTTTTTTAATACGTTTTGTTAAAGGCGTAATCGTTTTAGTCGTCCAATAAACTTTTGCGATTTTTCTTTTTGCTGACGAAACGTTTCCTTTTGACGCTGGCGTAATTTATCCAATTCTTCTTTAATTACTTCCTGATACGCTAAAAACCCATCTTCGACTTTACATTACTTTTGCTGCAACTGATCACGTTTTTTACCAATTTTCGATAAGGAATTCATGGTTACTACATTATATAATAAACGTTAACGACGAGTACAGTTGTTACAATTCGGAATACCGACCATATAAAAACAATCAGAATTATTAACGCAAACGTAATTTGAATAAGGAAATGCTTTAACGTTAAAACTTTTAATTAAATTAGTTCGATTATTTCGGGATTTCCGTTAGTTAGGACGAAGTTTCCTTTTTTACTTATTTGTTCGACTTATTATGATAGGTCCAATTAGCTGAAAAGAAAAAACAGCAAAAGGCGATTTCGAATAGAAGAATATTTACCTTTTTTATCTTTGGGATAAAGATTCTTGGAGAAAGGGAATAATGTTACAAACCAGAGGTTTTCCAAGATGAGAATGTTCCTTTAGAATTAGCGCGGACGAGCTCCGGGTAAATTACGGAGCTGGCCAAGACCTTGGTAATTTAATATAATCTAGTTGATTTAAGATAAGTGGGGTAGATTACGGTAAATTACATAGATTAAAGGCATACTTACTAAAAGATAGAAGGATATATAACGAACGGCTTTCTTATGTAGAAAGCATTTAGATAGATTCGTTTTTTAGCTATTAATTTAAGTTTTTAATTAAAGGCAACGTTTTTCGATCAAGGGAAGAGTCCGTAAATCTCTTTAACGAACAGACTACTGAATTATTCCTCGCTCTATTGTTACTTGCAAATCAAGAACCCTTTTCGGATACTGCTTATACTTCTAGGTGGTCGTATAACAAGTTCGTTACATTTAGTTAAGAAAGCCTTTAAAACGTTAATCGTTATTATGGCTAAATTTAACCTAAAGCTTAAAGAGTATAACGCGATAACTGTTTTCGTTAATGCCAATTTACTTTATAAAGTATATATAAAACACGCTTAAAATATTTGCATCGAAACAAAATTTTCCTAATTAAAAAGGCATTATATAATTAAGAGAATTACCTTTGCTTTAGGAGAAGGAATTTATTAAAACGCTTAAAAACTTGGAATTTAATCCCGTTCTTTATAAACCTTGTTATTTTATTCGTTAAAAAGTGCTTATCTTTTTCTTTGTAAACAATATCGTTACGGCGTACCGTAAAAAAGATTAAAACCTCGTCGATTAGATAATTTAGTAGATAAAAAAGCGATATACCTTTATAAAAAGCGAAAACCTATAATAGTTCCTAAAAATCGAAATAATCAAAAATAAAACTAAATGAAAAATTTAGCTTTCTTAATTTAACTTTATAAATAAGCTGGTTAACTTAATCGTAAGAAAAAGTTTAAATAATCTTCAAAATACGTTAATAACGAACGTCGAATTACTGCCGAATTTTAATTTAGGCTATTTAAGGTTTATCAATAAATACCAGAAAAAAGTCGGTTCCATCCTGTACGTAACAGTTAATACGCGACCCGATATAGCCTTTACGGTATCCCGACTTGCCCGGTTTAACGTGAACTTTAGCGACGCGTATTATAAAGCTGCCGGTCGAGTTATATTATACCTAATCGGGACCAAAATATTAACGTTACAGTTCGGGGGTAAGAATTTGTTAAATACTTAAAACGACGTTTCCTTCGCGAATAATACGATCGATCGAAAAAATTCTTAAACTTACGTTATAAAATTATTTAAACAAGTAATAAAATAACGGGCGAATAAGCAAAATATAATAACTACTTTTATAATAAAAACGAAATTATTATTATTTAAGCAGGTTGCAAAAAAAGGGTTATTTAGCTTTCGACTAATCAGAAAATTAAAAGTTACCTTAAATGCTAGACCGTTAAATATATAATATAATAATCGATAAACGATATAGCTTATCAACGCCGACGTCGCTTTATTATAAACAAAACTGCGGTACGTAAATATATATAATTATTAATTGCGAAAAGCCGCAAAAAAGAAAATAATCAAAATAAATTATACGCTTACGGACGATATATTAGTTAATAAATTACTAAACGCCTTATTACGAAAACATTTTAAGTATTTCAAAAAGCAGCTAAGATTAATAGATATTACGGAAGCCCTTAATCGGCAAAGGAACAACCTGTAAGTAATTTCAAAGGAGGAATTGGTTAATTAAGGGGATTCGATCGCCGGAGGAAAGGTAGAATGGAATGTTGCGGCTCTAAGAAGTGATAGAGTATAACGGTTAACGCCGTAACTGCGTCGAGGCGTTAAGGGAGTGTGTTAGCTAGCAGGGGTGCGCTAGCACTCATATCCGATAAGATTCCCTTTGATCGGAGCATATATGTTCCGTAGCTAGACTACTTCAAAGATCAGGACGCGTTGTTAAAATGCACGCAACTAGCCAATTAATACAACATAACTGATGTCCGCCTATATCTGACAGCTAATCCGCTCGCAACCAATTAACTTCAGCAGCTATTAGCAGCAATTCCTTGTTATAACCTTTCTGCTGGCTAAAATGTTACAGGAACGGAGGTTCCTGCCCAGAAAGACCGACCCTGGACGCCTAGTGAGGACCTATTACGGAGGAACTCCGGATAGAAACGCTTGGCATCCCAAACCTTAATCTAATAGATCTAAGTGATCTGGTCCCCAGATCACTTAAATCACATAGATCCACGATATATTTACTAAAAATAAAAAGATATATAATAAACAGAACCCTTATGTAAATAGTACTTACTTAGTTTCGTTCTTTAGTTATTAATCTAAGCCTTTAGTTAAAGGCATTATTTTCCGATTAAGGGAAAAGTCCGTAAACCTTTTTAACGAACAGATTATTAAATTATTTTTCGCATTATTGTTACCTGCAAATTAAGACTTTACTTCGGATACTACTTATATTTCCAGGTGGATATATAACAGGTTCGTTACATTTTGATAGCTTCTTAATTAATAGCCGACGAATAATTTAAGGCCCAGTTGGGCATAAGCTTTTTTGAACGTAATAAAAACGATATTATAGGACGACGTTTAAAAGTTAAACAGCACGTTCGATTTTTGTTACTAACTAGTAAGGAATCAGTAACTAAATTAAACGATTTACTACTTATTGAAAAAAAAATTTCCTTAATCGACAATATAGCACTTTTTTTTACCCGATTTTAAGAAGGACCTTTCTCTTAACTTCTGCAACTACCCGCCTTAACAAAAAACACCATAAAAGTTTATGGATCTAAGGCGGAAAAAAAGGAAAGAAACCAACCGGTAAAACAAAAGAGTAAAAAAAGAAAACTTACTATTAATAAGAAATTAAACAGATTTGCGAAAAAAGTTAAGACCCTGAAAAACGAAAATGCTAGATTTATTCGACAGCAAAGGTTTTCAACCTTGCCCTTGTTTGGTGTAAATAAAATACGCGAAAATATTATTCCCCCTTTTAATTACTATAGAATGCCGGAGGTTAAGGGCTATAAGCTAATTCCTTTAAAGCCTTATAATAAAACCATAAACGTAAAAGGATTCCTGATTTAAGCCAGACTTTACCTTAAGTTTTATGAAAATTTTCTAACGTAAGATTATTAAAAGGTAATGGTTATTTTTTAGCTATTTACTGGAAAAGTTTTTTTATGGTTTGAACTTATTATATACGATTACCTTATAAATTACCTTAACTAATCTTCTGACTTAACCAACTATATCTTCGGCAATTATAAACATTTTAAAGAAAAAATGCGAGCTTTTTTTGGAAACTTCGACAGAAAATAATATGCGGTCGAATAGTTATATCTTTTCCAGTAAATAAAGTTAGCAGCCGAATATGCGACCAAGTTTAATCGCCTTACGTCAATTTTTAATCTTCCAAAAAGCGTATTATTTTATCCTTTTTATAATAGCTTAAAATCGCAAGTTAAGGATAAAATATACAAAGTACCCAAAATTGGCCCCTTCCAAAAATATATTAACAAAACCATTATTGCCGATCGACGTACCTTTAAAAGGTACTTAAAAAAGAAAAGATTTAACAAAAAGAAAAATAACCAAAACTTAAGCAGCAAATCTTAAAAGGACAAAACCAAGGGCAAATCCCAAAAAAAAGTAAGCATTGTTTTAATAAAATCCAGGAAAAACAAGTCGAATATTAAATATTTCAACTATGGCAAGAAAAGTTATTATAAAAGCGAATATCGCTTCTTAGTAAAAAGGGATTCCAGGAAAAAAGGGATTTTTTAGCCTTAAAAAAAGTTAAAATAACCAAACAAAAATCAGATAATAAAAGTAAAGAAAAAAAGAATCAGTTTTATTTTCTTCTAGCAAGAATTCACTATTGCAACTACATATTACGAACAGAATAGCGACCTAAAGTACGAACGTTACCAAACTTATCAAAATTAAACAATTAAAGCCTGTAAATATTATCCCGGATAAAAAAACTCCAAAATAGCCATAAGGTTAAGGTATATTTATTATTTAAATAAGCAGCAATGCAAAATATACGATAAACACGGCCAGTTACGCCTTAACATAGTAATATACGATCCGACACTTTTAAAGTCCAGCGAAGCTCTTAAAGGTAAAAAATTAACTTGCCTGGATACTCCAAATCTGGAACCAATTTACAATTACAACCTGTTTCATTTCTTTGTATGCTACGATAACAACTATTTAACTTACTTCCGCGCCAAAGAAAATAACGATTATTAGCTCGGATAAGATAAGGAGATACCTACCGAACCCGACGATAAATACAAATACGTTAAAATTCCTAAATAGCCGGAATACCTTCGATCTTATTACCTATATCCCGAATCGGTTTAAAGTCGAAAAGCTATTACATAAGAATGCCTGTGTTATATACTTACATTATGCATGATATATAAAATCTTAAATATAGGAGCTAGTTTTTCGGAAATTTTACCCCCAAAACTAGAATCTTTTTAAATATCGGAAGTAAAAGTTTCAAAATCAGTTTGCTATATTGGCAAAAGAAAGTGGTTTATTTATATGGACGATAAATGCTTTAAATATGCAGTTAAAAAGGCCCGAAAATAAAAACGCTTTTTAATTAACAAAATTAACAAGTTGAAAAATTACGCAAGCTTTTAAAATTAAGGCATCGAAAAGCCTTAACTTATAAAACCTTATACGAAGCAAAAACTAAATAACGTAATTAAATTAAAATTCCTTTTCAGTATAAAAACAAAACGTTTAAAGTTATAATCGACTTAAGAACAAAAGGAAACTTTATTTTATCAATAGTTACAGAAAAATACCGGATCCCCTGGAAATATAAGCTGAAATTATATAAACTACTTACAGTCGACGGAAGTTTATCTAAATATAAAAATGGACGAGTTTTTAGGGAAACAAAAAAACTTTTAGTGCAAATTTAAGGATATTTAGAAAAAGTCAAGCTAGACGTAGCCGATATTTTAGGATACGACGTTATCTTTGGAATGCCGTAGTTCCGTTTTAGCAACCCTTATATCGACTAAAAAACCTAGAAACTTTTTTGGAATTATCTTATATTTTTTTTAAAAGGGAAGTTCCGAGAAATTTGTTATTTAATCTGAAAAGCTAAAGTAATAAACCTAATTACTAAGGTATTTTTTAAGTACTAAAAGTTTAAAAAACTATTCAAAAAACGAATACGAAAAAAATTACCTAACTATAATCAATGGGATCATAAAATTCTTATCAAAAAAGGATATTATCCAAAACTTTACCAGATTTACTACATGAATTTAAAAAAGGCTAAGGCCTTATGGAAAAGTTTATAACGAAACTTTAAACGCAGATATATTTAAAAATTTAAATCTTCCGCAAAATACCCTGTTATGATAATATCAAAAATAAAGGATGGGAAAATCCGAATCGATAAAAATAAAGATTTTATATACCGAAAAGTTTACGACTATCGACAGTTAAACGATATTACCATTAAAAATGGATACCTTTTTACCTTTATGGATATTATAAAAGAAAACATTAGCAAAGCTAAATGGTTTACGGCGTTGGATTTGCCGGATGGTTATTACTTAATCCGAATAGCCAAAAGCGAAAAATGGAAAACCGCTTTTAAAATAATCCATGGATTTTATAAGTATAAAGTAATGCCTTAAGGATTTACTAATGCCTTTATTAGTTTTTAATATATATTAATAATTATTTTACGGAAATTCCTCGATAAATTCGTATTTATTTATTTGGATAACATTTTTATTTACTTTAAAACCTTAGAAAAATACAAGAAATATATCGCCCAAATGCTGGAAATATTCGAAAAGGCAAACTTATTTGTAAACGCTGAAAAGAGCGTATGGCATATTTAAAAATTAAACTTTTTAGGTTTTATTATTACTTTAGGATAGATTTAGATCCAGGACTTTAAAATAAAGGTAGTTAAAAGTTGGCCGATTTTCGATAAAGCAATCGTTACCGACGTTCGTTAATTTTTAGGATTTACGGGCTACGTACGTAGCTTAATTAAAGATTTTGGAAAAATTGCCAAACCTTTAACGAATCTTATTATTAAAAAGTATACTAGAAAAGAATTCGAATTTTTAAAAAAAGCTAAAAAAGTAATACAAATATTTAAGGACCAAATTACCAGCGTTCTTATTATAAAATTACTTAACTATAACAAAAAGAAATAATTAAAGATTAACGCATTAAATAAAGCTTTAAAAGTAGTTTTAAAATAACAAGAAAATAACGGAAAGTGGTATTTAATAGCTTATTACTTTAAAGCCCTGAAAGATGCAAAGTTACGATACCCTATCTACGACAAAAAGTTGTTAACGATTATTATGGTATTTAAAAAATAGGAACCTTATTTTAATAAAATTAAGGAACTTTTCGATATTTATTTTGATTATAAAAATTTTACTTACTTTATAACAATTTAAGATTTTAATAAACGATACGAAAATTAAATAATTTTCTTATTTAAGTTTAACTTTAAAATTTATTATATTAAAGGAAAAGAAAATATTTAAGCGGATATTTTAAGCCGAAAAGGAAATTACGATATTAAAATCCTTAAACGACGTATATAAATATTACGACTTACAAAAAAAGGTACTTTATAGTTATGTAAGATATTGAAAAAACTTACTCCCGAACTTTTAACCCGGTTTAAAAGTTTTTATAATTTTGATAAGTAAAAAAAAGTTAAATAATTAAAAAAACGATCTAAAAATTAACTATTATATTACGGAAAGATTTACGTTTTACGAAAATAATAAAAATAATTTGTCCAAGAATTTTATAAAAACCCGCTATATAAATATTAAGGAATTTTCAAAACAACCAAACGATTTTAGGAAAGGTACGACTTCCCGGAATTTAAAAAAACCGTCAAATAAGTAATTAAAAACTATAACGTTTGTAATAAAGCTAAAACAGCTCGCCATAAACCGTACGGACTGCTTTAACCTACCAAAATTTTAAATAAAGTATGAAACATTATAACTTAAGACTTTATTATCGGTTTACCTTTATTTAAAAATCCTATTACCGGAATCCAGTACGATAAAATATAGGTAATCGTCGACAGATTTACTAAATATAAGTACTTTTTCCCTTTTAAAGGAAATACGACAGTAAAATAATTAATTTATGTATTCGTAAGATATTACCTCGATAAACATAAAATCCCAAAAAGGATTATTTTAAATAAAGATAAACTATTTACTTCCAAATTTGGTACCAGCTTTTTTAAGCAAATTAGCACCAAATTCAAATTTTCCACAATATATTACCTTTAAACCGATAAACAAACAAAACGGCTGAATTAAATTTTAAAGCAATACCTAAAAAGTTATGTCAATTATTAACAAAATAATTAAGTAAAGTTACTTTTATTGGTATAAATAATATATAATATATCCGTTAACGAAAACATAGATATTTTTTCTTATACAGCCGTATATAAATAAAATGTAAAAACTTAACGACTAAAGCAACCGTTCGGTAAAGTTCCGAAAATTACTTCGGTAACCCTTAAAGCAAAAACGATAATATCCGAAATTAAAACTATCTAAGCTTGCCTTAAAACTAAATTACAGTTTCTTTAATAACGGATAACTTAATATTATAATAAAAAAAGAATTAAGGGACCAATTTTATTAAAAAGAAATAAGGTTTACTTATTACGCCAAAAACAAAACGCGACCTTAAATATTTTACAAATTAAAATTAAAAAACCCAGTAACAAACTTAATTTTAAAAAATTCGGTCCGTTTAAAATTAACGAAATTATTTCCAAAACCAATTATCGACTGTCGTTACCTAAGATAATAAAGATATACCCTATTTTTTACATTTCTTTATTAAAACCAGCACTTAATAACGCCCCGTTAAAAACAAACTTAAAAATTAAAGAAAATACCGATAAATACGAAGTCGAAAGAACACTGGATTTAAAAGTAATCAACGACAAAATTTAATACTTAATTAAATAAAAGGATTACCTACCTAAAAACAACATTTGGAAACCTTTTAAGCACCTAACGAATATAAAGGACCTGGTTAAAACGTTTTACCGCCAAAATCCTAACCGACCGTTTCCAACGCGGCCAAGGTCGTAGGCGATAATAACCTTACCCCCAGATCCAAACCTTCGGCATCCCAGTCGTAGGAAACAGATAACTCCGCCAAAGCACTAATTTTAAAGGTAAAACGTATTTGCTTCTTTTTTATACGACGCTGTTCCTCTTTTTTCCTTTCCCGTTTTTCCAGCTAATTTAACTTTAATCCTTGTTTTAACATTTTTAAAGCTTTTTTTTTAAAAAGGTCTTGCTAAAAACGTAAACGTTTCAATTTTCCAATAAACTTCTTCGACTTTTCGCTCTATTAACGCCGTAATTCAGCCAAACGTTTTTCTACAACCTCTTATTCCCTTTTCGCAAGCTCCTAGTACTCCAAAAAACTATCTTCAATTTCGCGCTGCTTCCGTAAAAAACGTTCCTATATTTCGTTTACCTTTTTTAAGGAATTTATAATTAAAACGTTGCAAGATGGACGCTGTCGACGGATACAATAGTTGCAGTTTAAATATTTTGGGAAAAAAAATAATCCGTTTCGCCGAAACGAATATAATTAAAACAAAAAAAGGCCTTTATTCCAAATTTCTTAATTAAATCTGCGCGGGCGTCGCGAAAATCGCGTTACTTTAACCGAGGTTTTCGTTTTTCCTTTTAAATACGACCTATCATAATAAAATTAACTAAGGAACTACAAAAAGCCTTCTTTAAACAAAATAGCTATTTACAGCTTTTATCTTTAAAACAAAAATCCTTAAAAAGGGGAAATGGTATTACAGAAACAAAGGTTCCTACCTAAAAAAACCGACCCTGGACGCCTAATAAAAACCTATCACGGAAAAACTCCGGATAAAAACGCTTAGCATCCCAAACTTTAATCTGATAAATCTAAGTAATCTGGTCCCCAAATCACTTAAATCACATAAATCTACGACACACTTACTAAAAATAAAAGGATATATAATGGACAAAACCCTTATATAAATAGCACCCACTTAATTTCGTTCTTTAGCTATTAATCTAAACCTTTAGTTAAAGGTATTGTTCTCCGATTAAGGAAAAAGTCCGCAAACCTCTTTAACGAACAAATTACTAAATTATTTCTCGCACTATTGTTACCTACAAATCAAGACGCCATTTCGGATACTGCTCATACTTCCAGGTGGATGTATAACAGGTTCGTTATATAAAAGACCTTATTTATCCTATATAGCAAGTATTTATCTTTCTGGGAAACGTTTGTTTTAATCGTTTCATTACATAGGTATCGAATTGTTGCGAAATCGAACCCGACACGCCCTGCTATACGCCCCGCGAGACGCTCCGCGAAACGCCCCGTACGGACCCTTAACATGCTCCCCAACGCGCACCTAACGTGCTTCCAACGCGTCCTATAACACGTTCTCCGACGTATATCTTCAACGTGTTAAAGCCGGACAAAAAATGCTCGCGTATTTGGGTTAAGGATTCGGTCAATAATAGTTTCCCAGTCGCTCGGCTTTGTTTGATGCGAAATGGGGGTAATATTGGCTGGGACGCGTTGGGCGCTGGTCGGTTGCGGGCGGGTTGGCAGGAAGGAATGACAACATGTCGTCCACAACAAGCCTTGATATAATGCGTGCACTTGTCTAGAAGCTGTAGATACGGTTGGCGAAAGATAATACGATTGATTGAAATTAATTGGATGTGTTGTGGTTAAGTTATTTGGATTCATTGTTGCGAGCTGCCAAGATGTGGCTCGCTCGCTTGTGTGGCCCGCTCGCTTGTGTGGGACGTTATTCGTTTACTATTTTATTATTCTTTTAAATAATTTTATAACGTAAGTTTAAAAACTTTTTCGATTAATTATAGTATCTGCGAAAGAAGTATTACTGTAAATATTTAACAAATTTTTACCGCCGAATTATAATGTTAATACCTTAATCCCGATAAGGTATAACAAAATTCGATCAGCAGTTTTATAATATACGTTATTAAAGTTTAATTTAAATGGAGCGAATCGGGATATAATAAAAAATATATTAAGTCGTGTATTAACTGTTACGTATAAAATAAAACCGATTTCTTTTAATATTTATTAATATAGCTTAAATAGGCTAAATTAAAATCCGGCAATAGTTCGACGTCGGTTATTAACGTGTTTAAGAAGTTATTTAAACTTTTATTTAGAATTAAATTAAGTTATTTATTTATAAAATCCAATTAAAAAATCCAAAAACTTTTTAGCTTTATTTTTAATTACTTCCAGACCGAAAACTATTATAAGTTTTTATTCTCTCTAAAGATATACCGTTCCCGTATTTATTAAATTAACTGATCGACGAGGTCCTAATTTTTCTTCCGGTATATTATAACGATATCGTTTATAAAAAAGAAAATAAGTACTTTTTAACGAATGAAATAATAAAGCTCGTAAAAAAAAGGACGAAATTTTAATTTTGTAAGTCTTTCAGCAACATCTTTTCGGTAACGTACCACACCACCGAACGGGACACACCACCGAACGGGACACTTTTTGGCACCCTTTAACAACACACTCAAATAACTCAACCACAACATATCTAATTACTTCCAATTAATCGTACTTTCTTTCGCCGACCGTATCTACAGCGTCTAAATAAATTTACGCATTATATTAAGATTTATTGCGGACGCTATATTACTATTTTTTCCTGCTAACCCGCCCGCAACCGCCTAACTTTAACAGCTGTTAGCAGCAATTCTTTGCCACAATTTTTCTGCTGGCTAAAAGAACTTGTTCCTTTTATATAGTAAGTATTTATCTTTCTGGAAACGTTTGTTTTAATCGTGCAATTACGTAGGTTTCGAGTTATTGCAAAATCAAATCCGATACGCTTACTATACGCCCCGCGAGACGCCCCGCGAGACGCCCCGTACGGACCCCCTAATACGCCCGCCAATTCGTTTCCAACGCGTCTTATAACATGTTTTCCGCCGTATATCTTCAACGTATTAAAGCCGGATAAGAAATGCTCGCGTATTTAGGTTAAGGATTCGGTCCAAAATAGTTATCTAGTCGGTCGGCTTTGGGTCGTACGAAATAGGGGTAATATTAGCTTAAACGCGTTAGAGGGTGGTCGGTTGCAGGCAGATTGAAAGGAAGAAATGGCAACATGGCGTCCGTAACAAGCCTTGATATAATGCGTGCACTCGTCGAGATGCTGTAGATATAGTTAGCAAAGATACATTCAATTGATTTGAGTTGATTTGAGGTATTGTGGTTGAGGTATTTGGGTGCATTGCTGGGAAATGCCAAAAAGTGTCCCGTTCGGTGGTGTGTCCCGTTCGGTGAAGTGGGACGTTATCCTAAGGTCCAGCCCTTACTAAAACGCCAAAAAAAAAAAAAAAAAAAAAAAAAAAAAAAAAAAAAAAAAAAAAAAA
>QJNY01000888.1:0-14473 GCA_004155945.1 Monosporascus sp. mg162
CCCCCCCCCCCCCCCCCCCCCCCCCCCCCCCCCCCCCCCCCCCCCCCCCCCCCCCGCCGGCGACACGGGCGGCGGGCGGCAGCACTCTCCGTCGACTGGTCGGGCCTGTTAGGTTCCAGAGATTCAGCCTGAGTGCTGCTCTCCGTGCTCCCGGTACTCCCCCTTTATATCTTTATCAGAGGCAGCGGGCTCATTTTGATCGACGACCCGGGAACAGTCCAGAACGTTTGCCTAATACATTGGTCGAGACAGGCGGAACGGCGGCCGTCGTGCGATTTGCGTCTGTCTCGGCTGCAGTCAGTTAGGAAACGCCTTCGTCGTTCATGGTCGAGGAACAAGTTGGGCAGCGTGGAGGATCGCACAGCGACTCCCACGATCTTGCTCCGGGCGACTTCTTACGGTGGCCTTCCCTGTTTGCCTCGATGTGATTGAGCGGTCGCGCTGCGACTTTCTGCAGTAACCGACTGGAGAAGAAAACCGACCGTCTGTTGGTATACGAAGAGCACGGAATGTCCCTTAGTGCTGGTCGAAGCGCCAATCTGTATCCGCGGTGACAATGCTATGCACGTGACGGACACCTCAGAAGCCTAGAGCCTGCAGTCTTCACGTTGGTATCTCAGCAAATAAACTATGTCAACCAACCTGACACCCGCTATGGCATGCCCCAGGGGCGATTCGGTGGGAATCCTTGAGCCCCAATAGACTTAAGTGGGAAAGCTTTGCCAGTCCGTAGAACCATAGAATGAAAGTAGGGTCGACCCCAAATATATATCACGAAGGGTCCAAAAGCCCTAGCTCTCAATGTTGTTCACAGCAACTTGCAACCTTTCCCATACATTTCCGATATGTTTTGGCTAAGCAAGGCCGCGGACCGCAGTAGACAATACAAGGTTTCGCGGCCCGGTCGTCTTTTTACAAAGTTGTCTCGCCGTACATTCTGATACCATCCGAGGCCACTTATTACACCAACGATGGAGCTGCTACACGGAGGCTACATCTCCATGGTTTAGGCCCATGGAGATGTAACTCATCAGTGTCTATTCATTACCGCCCCAGTGAAGGGTCCAGCGGTACTTGCCGGCACGGACGAACTCGTAATACCGCGTAGCTGTCTCGCCACTGCTGGGCGAACGTAGCCCAATCGTCGCGCGTCAGTGCCCTTCGGGCGGGCTCGCAATGACTCCGAAGACTCTCGTGTTCTGGCGAATCAATCTTCTCTCGGGCGCGCCTAGCTAGTCCTTCCGTGGACGGTGGATTCTCCAGTCGACCACGTACCGAAGACGTCGCAGGTCAGACCAGAGCCTTGATGCTCTGGAGAGAAGCTGGAGTTTCTGTTGACATCTCTGTAGTGCTATTCTAGGCGTTTTGCCGAGTAGGTTGCATGTCGCCGGCCCAATAGAGAGAGGTTTTTAAATCATCTCGGCATCAAGTGGGACAATGGTGCTGACGCACGGAGTGTCGGGGCGGATAGGGCCAGCTACAGTAGTAGACTTCTAAATAACGAGTAACTATACTCCAACTATTGCCAAAGACGGCTCATTTTCAATTTAGGACGGGCATATGTTAAGAGGCTCTCAGGTGCCTGCCATACTTAACGTCCCTTGGCTATAACGCTTATGTGAATGTATTAGTGGCTCCGATCAGCCACCACACTTTCCGTGCCTCCCCCTATGACCTAGACGAACATGTGCACCGCCTCCTAAGTAAAAGCCGTCATCAGCGTTGGGGCTTGGGAGAAATGAGACCTAAACCCGTCATACGTCCCGCGCTAGAGCTTATAACGCCAACCCTGAGAGAAAGCATCACGCCTTCAACGGCTTCCTGCCGCGCCTCGGCCCGCCCCCGCCCCGCGAGTAAGGTTCGCGGACCATGCGAGACGCCAGGCGGCTGAGGCTACCCCGAGACCCCTACCATGGGGGTCCGACGCCAAGACGGCAGCCGGCATCCAAAGAGGTGGGGTTAACGGAGGGCGGCCGTCGGAAGGGCCGCATTGGGACGTCGCGGCGAGCTGCAGGTGTCTGTGGGGAAGGTGAGTCAATCTCTAACCTGAGTTGCCCGGCCCCGTCGTCGTCATCGTCGTGTTGTTTTGGGGGGGTGGAGCGCCCCTGGTCTGCGGGCCCTCGTAGCGCTAGACGTCGTAAGCAGGACGCCCTCTGAGATGCTGTTTCTCGTGGCGCACGGGCTGCTCTCGGTGGGACGGTCTGTTAGAGAGAATGGGGCGATCTGTAATGTGTCTTGCTCGTCGTGTTCTTCCTTCGCACTTCAGGGGGCTACCCTGATAAGAGGCCGACTAGATGGACTAGTATACATATGCATACATGCGACTCCGTTCGCTATGACCTAGGGGCCTCCTTGTAGACTGCGTGCCATACCGGGCCTTCTAACAAGGCAGGGACCCTTACCCTTGATCGTCTAGCTGCTATTTAAGTCCATCTTGAGAGATCCCAACCATTACACAAAGCTGGCAAGTCGTGCAGGGACCTCTGTAAGGTATTAGCTATTCTCGGCTTTGTAATAGGGAATCGGGACTCAATCTCGGAGATTTAGGAGGTAGCGGCGATGAATTAAATGCTCGTCGGTCCTGGAAATCGTCATTCTAATATAGTACTCTCCGTATAATCAATATTGGGTATCTTTGATACCTGAAGCACTTGTGTCTATCATGAAACACCGAACGTTCTTGCAGCCTCGTTCAACTGGAGTAGCTGGGCTTGGGTGAGGCACGCAAGTCTAGGGGTGGTAGCCAACGTTATGAATATACCCAGTGCCCCCCGATGTGTGACATGGATATTGGTCTATGGCGACGGTGCACTTCGGTAAAGGACAGTCGATGTCCACGACTGGATTAGTCTTCTTATATGAAGTGCTTGATGGCAAGACAGTCCTTCGCCACGAAAGCCTGATATGACAGTAGCCATCATAGGCTGTGAACATGTACGAGCCTGATCCGTCCGCGAAAGACCGAGTAGAACTACTTGGCTTTAGCGTCGCCAAGCTGGTCCATAGCAAGAAGTAGTCGCGCCTGAGACACGGATATCGTGCTCTCTTCGAGGCATATTTCTCTAAAACGAGCAAGCTGCGAGAGCCCACCTCGGCGGCTAAGATGCAATCAGAAGGCGCCCCCTGGCTCCACCTATAGGTAGGTATACAGTATCCGAAGATAGGATATTATTGAGCAGGCTCCTCAAACCCATGAACGTCACATCATTGGTAGACGCACCTGGAGTTATATTATGGTGGCTCAGCCGGAGATCTCAAAGCTGCTCTTACCTGCCAGGGGATTGCAAAACTCGGAGCCATGGGGAAAGACATCGACACGCATCGCTACGACAGCCTGATTGAGCTCCTTCAGAAGTGGCAACTCGCTGGCGTATACATGGACGACGAGCTCCGCTCCCCGAGCCTCGTGTGGCATTCCTGAAGCCCTGGGGCGACTTCTGCGGCGGGGATCCGGCGGTTGGAAACCCGGCTGTCACTGCGACGCTGTCAAACGGAAACTGGGCCCTGCTTAAGGACCTCAACGAGCATGGAGGCCTAGGTCTCCAAAGTGTGATCTCCGCAGCTGATTTCGGCGCGTACAAGCCAAATCCACAGACCTATCTCGGAGCAGTGTATGCGCTTGGCCTCGAACCCCACGAAGTTGCCATGGCCGCAGCCCATCTATACGACCTAAACGGTGCGGGGGCGAACGGTCTGAGAACCATCTATGTCGAACGAGCCCGAGAGGGGGTGTGGGGGCCAGAGGAGGACCTCTATCCGGAGGCTCGAAGCTGGGTCGACCTGTGGGTAGGCGAGCAGGGCGAAGCGTTTGTCGAGGCGGGCAAGGCAACTCGGAATATCCCAGTAGGCTTGCTGTTAGACGGCTTGTCTGTCTTGTACCACCTCAGCGACGTCGTACATAACGTTACTTATTGTCGACGGCGCGTGTGTACTTACGAATCATTTGCCAAAGTCTGGAATTTTCGAGATAATTCTTCGGAAACCTATGACTACGGCAGCTGATTTGAGGGCCGGATACTTCAGCGTGGCTCTACCATGGCTTCGTAGCAGAGCTGTGGTAGTGTTCTAGACTGATATTGAAAATAACGGTGATGTGGACCTTGTACGCAGCCCCAAAATCGGGTGAGCTTCTGGGGAACTGGATCCATTTCTCTCTCAATGGAAACTTTTCGGTTCATCGCCCTAGCCTCATTCGGGCTCGGTGACCTGGGTGATATATGCCTGGGTGCATGAAGAAATGTAATGAGGGCGTCCCTCTTTGGTTGCAGTTGAGGACCTGGTCACGTTCGGACGTTATAAACACCTGTTCCTGGCGGCGCTTAATGTGGATTGTAGTGAGCCCTCCGGGACCAAGTATTGCTTCAGTCGCGGTCAAAGTAGGGCCTCTCAATGCTGACTGGTAGGAGATTTCCCGTTGACGAACATAGATGTCTTGTTTGCGATACTCTGCCTTAAACCCCTTGCCATTGGTAAGTATTTAGGCGCTCATGAAGCCCAAGAGACATGGCGAACAAATATATGTGTTAGCAGGAAATTACATCTGGTCAACGCCAGTTACATCGAGATGTTCTGGGGGATAGAGCGACAGCCACACGAGCTCTGGATACAGTTCTACACCGGTAAGCACATATCTCGTTGGTAGCGGTGCCATAGGCACAAGGGCAGCAAGGCATTGTGAGACGGCGTAGCTTCGGCAAGTCAACTCCCTTCGGCCCGGTGATCTCTGAGGGACGGGATCAGTCGATCGAACCACGGGGTCCACCGTATAATGGACGTAATAATAGTAAGATGTGCCAATGCTTGTTTGCTTCTGTCCCTCACTTTAATCGCCCGGTTAAGATTTACGACAGACGCGTACGTACGGCGCCAGCGGGTTGGTATGCGGTAGAGCCACCAGCAGAGGAGCACTTTAGGTAGCCCCCGTGCATATTTTCCCCTCGATTTTGTGGTCCCTAGAGGCTGAGGACCATCACCGACGAGCCAGCGACGGACGATGATCGTATCCGTATCTTACCCCCCCCCCTGCGTATCAAAGCCTGACGTTACACGAGGGGAAATACAGAGTTGTCTGGTCCAAGCGTTAACGGATGTAGCATGCCTTATTTACTGTATCAGGCCCCCCAGTTACCCTAGCAGCTGAGTGAGAAGTGAATTGTTATAAGGAGCGAGACAGACTGCCAGTATCGATTCGTTGCGAATCCTGCTTCTGCGGTCGGCTGCGCAGAATCGGAACGGCCCTCGTCGACTCCCGACAATATTCGGAACCAGACGCGGCTGCCGAAAAACACTGTGCTTGGGTAGATCTTGGATGTAAGAGGCACTTGGTTGCTGTTGACATTGGGCCGGAATCGCTTCGGACAGGAAAGAAGATTTATTGCGCATATTCTAACGACTCCTTTACTCTTCTTTATACCTAGATATGCAGATCAAGGTAGAGGCTACCCTGGCTTACCTACTAACGCGGACGAGAGACTGTATCATATAATGAGGTATCACACATCTCATTTATATAAGGCGCAGTAGGTATAGGTAGGTACGGTTGTGCATCGTAAGCTCTTTAGCTTTACATGCTGGGAGTCTCGACTCCAGAGGTTAGGCACCTACAACCTCGTAGGTGGGTCACCGAAGCTCTTTCCCCGCCTACCCCCTCGCTCCTGTCACCTCTTATCCACATACAGCTAGGTAAGAATTTTGAGATGGAGGGAGCAAAACCGTCTTGAACTTGAGCAAATTTCCCTTGGTATAAAGAAACTTGACCTGCTAGGGCCAGGGCCTACGCATGTAGGTTCCTAGGGAGGTATCGTTCGATATCTAGGTAGGTGTACCTATGCAGGAAGCCAGTTCAGGAGCAATTTTCTTAGAAAGGCGGCCGATAATAATGATGGCGTAAGGAGATGATAGAAGGAGAAGAAAAACAAAGCCAGAGGCGTAAAATTGAAGACGAAAGAGGAATGTATGTGTATAGGTCGGTTGCCAAAAGAGGTCCTGTACGGTTTGAGAATTACCCAGGTAACCCAATCTAGATAATACTTAATGAACTTTTAGAGCTCCTACCAATGCGGTCTTTTTCCCCTAACCGTCCTCACCGAAATCTTTTATATCCTTTTTCGGTTAACTCTGCCATCCTTGTTGGATATTCGGGGCATTCTTTATTTTGCGTTGCTGCCAAGTAACCGAATCTACAAATAGACCCCTACTCGCAATGTATTTATGTATGTATTAGTAGTATGTACATACATACAGTGTACCCACACATCTACGATATGTATCATCTATCTGCCAAGCCCCTGATTCATTCAACTGCGCGTCCCCTTACAAAGTACGAGTCGGCGCTTCAATGAAGCAAAACAACACAAGACCTCCGATATGGATATTTCCGTAGGGGAATACTACATAATAGCAAAAAATTCGTATCAAACTCCAGATATTCATACTCACCATATGTGTACATAACCACAACCGCCAATTCAACCTTCTTTCATGTTCATTCTTGTCTTTTTCGTCTTGTCCACTAGGTAACATATCGTTTTCTTTGCCCTTTTTTTGGATCCCCATCTCCGGCCACCCTTTCAACGAACATTCACTTTCTTACTCATTACTTGCTTATTTACCTAACCCACTCAGCACCTACCTACGTACATACCTAACCATCTGCCTTGCGCATTCCCACTTATTTCTTGCTTTATATTGCTACCCGTTCATATCTACGTTGCCTTTACACTTCAGAAGCGGCTATACGTTTGTTTTAGGATTGACGTATATCGACCTCTTCAGCCTTGGCTTCTTCCATCAACGCTGACTGGCCTAATCAAGCAAGGGTTCAATGCTCGTCTCCTCCTCACCCAGCCACATTGCATACGTCTAAACCCTATACCTACTTCTATACATATACGTTATCTGCTAGACACTAGCCATCAGTCAGCCATCACAGGAACCGAGCAGCTGTGCGGCTCAGTCTACTGTGACATTTCGTATTGGGCGGCAGCTAGTTACCGGCTGTCTTTGTTAGCTTGCGAGCTCCTGTCCTGTCTTGTCCCGGAATAATTGTTAGTCTCGTCGGTGTCATCCATACGGATTACATGCCTACTGTGCCTACATACCTGCCTAATACCTGGCCTAAAAATCGTTCACTGCTCTCCACTTCGCTTTGGCCTTTAGGAACCCGGATCCATATTTTAATTTTGGTCGTGTTCCCAAGGGCCAGCCGGTCGTCCTTCTTCCTCCATACTCCTTGATTGCCCCCCCATATCCCAGGTACGCTTAATTCCCAGGGAGCTCAGACCCGCCCAAACTCTCTCTCCACATCAACAACACTGGCCCTCCTAGGGACCTTGCTTGCCGTATCATCTTGCCACTTCAAGACGCTTCTTCTCGCCTCCTTCTCTCAAAACCCTCTCTTTCGGCCCCCGTTCTTCCTGGAGCAACAATTTGACGGTGTCACTCGCCAAAACGGAAGGCTTCTATGTTTTCGAGTGTTCATCTCCGCATTTCCACCAATTCGACAACTTGGAAGCATTATTAGTGCTTGGTGGCATTCACGAGCTTATTTTGGTATCAGAACCCTCCGTACCCCTCCAACGGCGTCCAAGGGAAAGCAAGGAGAAATAAGGTATACGGAGACTATCCAGGGCCAGGAAAGCACTGGCAGCATCTACACTACTGCCACCCCCTCCACCTTAGGATCGGAAAGTCGCGTGCTCTTGCTGCGGCTAGTCTGTCTTCATCATGGCGGGCAAAATGGTGCTGTACAAGCTGGTGGTGCTCGGCGATGGTGGTGTAGGCAAAACCGCCCTGACTATTCAATTGTGTTTACAACACTTTGTTGAAACAGTACGTACTGACCTATTTCCCTGCTCTGATCTCTCTTGAAACCTTGCTTGGCTTCCTTGGAAGAAACCGCTAGTCAAAGTTCACATGAGCGCGTACCGACTAGAGCGCCGGCGGTCCTGAGCTCTTAATAATCCCTCGCTGACGTTTCAATGTAGTATGACCCGACAATCGAGGATTCGTATAGAAAACAGGTGGTTATCGACGGTCAAGCTTGCATGCTTGAAGTGTTAGACACAGCAGGTCAGGAAGAGTATACAGCGCTTCGAGACCAGTGGATTCGAGATGGCGAGGGCTTTGTATTGGTATACAGTATCTCTTCTCGCTCGTCGTTTTCACGGATCAAGAGATTCCACCACCAGATCCAGCGAGTCAAAGAGTCGACGACCGCGTCACCAACGTATCCTGGCTCGCCGATAGCTGCCTCCGCGTCTACGGCCCCTGTACCGATTATGTTAGTTGGCAACAAAAGTGACCGGGTCACTGAGAGAGAAGTGTCTACTCAAGAAGGGCATGCCTTAGCACGCGAGCTAGGTTGCGAATTTGTCGAGGCATCCGCCAAGAACTGCATAAACGTCGAGAAGGCATTCTACGATGTTGTTAGAATATTAAGACGGCAACGGCAGGCCGCTGCGCGACCCTTGCCGCAGGGTCGCCCCCGGCAACAGAATGGGGATGCGCATGCGCCTGCCGGCGGAGGGCGCATGCGGAGGAGAGATCGTGGCCAAAACGGGCGGTGTGTCATATTATAATCGACGCGCATCTATAACAACTACAGTATATTGCAACCGAGCGGTGTTTGGGTGACCTGACCACTCTGTTGCACTTAATATTCGTCTCGGATGCGGCTCAATATCTACTACAACCGTCAGTCGCGAGTTAATTCGAGGACTTCTATTACTGCCTCTCACACAGTCTTTCCGACTCTTCAGCGTCATCATGTTCTATAGACCATAGGGTCACATGTCATAGCTCGGGTTGTTGACCAGCACCCGCTCTTGGTTCGGCGAACGGCGTACGATCTTAAAAGAAAATAAAGAGGGACCATGGGGCGTGGGTATCTGGCTTGCTCAAACGCGCCAGGGAAGGTGTTTTCTTTTTCCATATATCCATGGTCGAGAAGGATCCCAGCCTGCGGTGTTTGGAGTCTAGGCGCACCTCTGCACCGGATCAAAATTCATTTTTGTTCCGTATCTTGACCGTGGCATATCTGGTCTGTTCATACTGTCTCTATTCCAGCTACCATCCCATGCAGGGTTGATTGCTTGAAATGTACTTGGAAATATACGCGGATCGGCAAGCGGGAGCTACCTCTCCGGTATCCTTTCTACTACGGGCCACTCAAACCCCATGTCCGAGGACCACCAAAGGAAGAACGATCCTAAATCTATAAACTCAACTAACGAGTCAATGGATATTTGAGCCTCGATTCTGCTGCTTGTCCTTGTGATGGGTTTATCAAGCCGACACGGTCTTATCCACTATAATTAGTTTAATCAGTAGCGGATTCACGCCTACCTCTGTTAAGAGCCATTAATCATGCACTTCTGAAATCCATCCTCGGTCATATCCGCCATAACTTGACCCTCGTCATTGTTTCCTACTTATGTATAACTGACCTTCGATTCTAGCTACCGAAAGAAGGAGAGCGCGCGAGCAATATCGCGACGTCATGATGCGTGGGATGATTGAAACACTAAGATCATACGGGCCAAGAGTAACCTAAGTTAACTCACTAGTACCACGTTCTTATCGTAGTACCTACATACCTCATACACGGAACCCTCAAGTGCTTATTTTCAACTTTACAAACGCCTTTATAGCTTATGGTGGGTCAATTTTTGACTTCATGACAGCGGGAACCGATGGCAGCTCCTCAAACGATCGTTGGGCAGCGACTTAATTGCGTATTTATTACTCTCTCATCGTCCCGTCCATCATGCCAGGAGACTCCCTTTTTCAGTCTAGTTTTCTAACGTTAGCCCACCTGATGTACAGACGATGATCATGAGCGGAAGTCAGAGTTGCTAGCGCTGCCCGCCTTTCTCACTTGCATACCTGCACGGGGACACCGATGAATGAGTCGTCGGCACTTGTCTGTGCCCCTTAGCCAGCCAGCTCACCTATATTCCTACATTGTACATAAAACGTAAATAGGGCATCCCGTCATCTCCAACCGGGACCAACCGATGAACAAAAAGGTGAGCCTGGGGCCTAGAGACCGAGATCCGGGTCCTTTCGCACGTACACGCGGAAGACCAATCACCACCCGACTGGCGCGCCTAAGGTACGGTGAAGGTTGGCTCGGTCGTCTTTTGTATAACGTTAGCCGGCATTTCGTTCACGTAGCTGCTGCAGCATTCACGTCGCATCTTCTGATTACATGCGCATACTATATTTACGTTCTTCACATTCCTATATGGTGGAGTATTCCACTCGGCTGCTTAGTTAACATGAGCCTTGTCTGCAGCTTGCGCTGCCCACGCGAGAGAGTGGGAAGAAGCGCGTCGCCAGCCAGCAACTGAGCGGAAGAGACACACAGGCCCAGAGAGAGAGGACAGTTCGGGGCTAGACTAGGCTCATGATTTCGGGTTCTATGTGTGTAATCTTAGCGTCTCCTGTCTAAATCGTAGTCCCCGGCTGACCCCAGCCCTTTTTGAAAGGATTTGGGGGGGGAGGGGGGTTTGTTTCGAAGTTCGTCGTTTCAATGCCGTTCGCTTCTGAGTACCAGGGCGGAAGAGCCTGTTAATACCGCCGTATGTCGTCTACCCCGTGGTTCTGAGTCGACTCTGCTATCGTTTCATACCGACGATAGGAAAGCGGACCGCGATCCTGTCATATCTACTCATACCTAGGCTAAATGAGATAAGACCCCTGCCGAGAATTTCTCTTCGGTCGGGACGATCTACGTAGAGGATGATATATACTAGAGGCCAAACCAAGAAAACCTACGAGGGTGTTCCTTCCACGACCGCCTCAGAACTGGCGGGAGAACTGGGCTGCCAGGTCCTCGGGAGTCGGGGGGAGAAAAAAAAAATTAATTGAACTACTACTAGTCAAGTATCGACGGTGGCCTTCTCCATCCGGCGGAACTCGGATTACATCCCGGACAAGACTAGTTACCTGCATTTCGGTTGCTGCGGTCTGTGCGCCAGATTCTCTGAACCAGAACCAGGACTCATTGATGCGGCGTTCTCTGGCAGATGCAAGACGTCCGAATGGCAAATTCCCATCAGATAAAGAGGACACGTACGTATTACGCATGTATTACCGGCACCAAGGATCATAGGGCGAATATGCTCAGGGCAACGGGCTTATCTAATACAGCTGAGCCCTGCACGTACATACGTCGCCGAAGAAATCGGGCCACGGCATGAGCCTTCTAACTATGTGCAAATGTAGGAATCCATCGGACGGGGGATACATAAAACGTCCAAGGCATCAAGGGCCGTGTGGTAGCTGCTTGATTAGGTGATATCCCTGATCAGGGAGATGGACGTTGCCGATTGCCGCTCAGTGTTGCCTTTAGGTGTCCTACTTATACCCCCGCGTTGAGATATATACCCAATGAGAGGAAGAGATGTTAATAGAACGATGAGATCCTCGTCTTCGACAAGACGCTTGCAGTCTTGCTTCGCCAACCTCAACGCCGATTCACTCTAACCTTAAACCTTAGGGAGGGCTTCGTAACGCCCTTTCAATTTTTAAAAAAAAAATTTCATAGGCTATCATTCCTTATTACCTCTCCAATTCTAAATAAACTGGTAATGTTCTCCCCATGTGGTATCATGTGGGGAAGCTGTCAAATGCCAGAGATGGAAATGGTAGCTCTAAATGGTAAGTGGTCCGTAGCCCAGTATATTGCAGCCACTAACTGCATGTGTATCCTGCCTTTATGTAACACAAGTAATGTCCTTTTTTATTCTCTTCTCCATTCTTCTTCGATGGAAATACTTGAGACGATAATCTTAATAAACTCATTATTCCGGTTTCTTTTCGGCGATGACCTCGGACGTTGAAGGGACTCCGTACCTAGTACAACGATGTAAAGGGCATGTAGCCTTATGGGGTACCCCAATCAGAAGCGGAAGGTGCACAATCTTGGGAGATTGTAACTAAAAAGATCCTAGCCGCGCCAAGAAACGGTTTCTTTCTCCTCATCCACTTATGACAACCAGAACGATAGGGTAACCATACCCACTGCCATGTGGTTTTACCTCCGAGGAGACGACGAGATCTCCAAAGACCGGACTCTGCCCAATCTCACTCGTGCACCTAGGTCGCGCTACCTGCTTCGTGATGGAGGCGTGCATCTTGCACTCATCTCATGCAGTTATTCATCTAGGGCCAGAATTCTAAGAGGACTTTGCGAAACCTACATCCGAGCCAACCAGTGTCATTCCATGTTCCTCGCCCAGGGTTGTCGCGTAATGAAAGTGGCAGCTACTCGGAACTGCCCAATAGACGATAGGGTTCCCGCGGAGGCGCATGCTGTGCCGCGGAACGGTGTTGTAGAGGTCTGAGATAGAAATTACCGTCTTGATGAGAAAACGTAACGTAGGGAGCTCTTCGTCACACCGGTCCTCGCTTACAATTACTGCCGGCGTCTTCTACCTCCCAGCTTCTCGACGCAGAGGTGTGCTTGCTCATCGACCATCCAGATGCCCATCCCGATCACCATCCCGTCACGACCGAGTTTCTACGTCGGAGATGGTGTTCTGGGGGCCTTTAGCGTCCGGCCTACCTGCAAGCTATGGAACTTCACTACCGTACGTGCATTTACCGCACACATATGGCATGCATGCGGATGCGCATCTTAGACCTAGAACTACTGCAAATACTTGGTACATAGTTGTGATTACTTCGGCTCTACGTTTAATTTAGAGTCTAGCTTCTCGGGGACGCATGCATGTTCTTCGTCAATTCCACGCTCGCCCACGGTTGCCCACTTGAGTTAGGATGTGACAAGTTTGCCTTGCAGCTCCTACGAGCAGTCAGTCATGGACGGACTGTTGTAGCTACCAGAAGTCTACAAGAGCAGTTCAACCCCCACGAAGCGATTGGCCGTAGCACGGCAGTAAGATATCGAAAATGCGTTCCTCGTCCGCGTCAGATCGCGAGGGATCGTTACGTCTCCGGAAATGCAACGCTCACAGTAGCAATGACTATGACGACTGACGGCCCCCGCATTTTTCCCTAGCTGCCCCAATGCCATGGATATGGGTTGTTTAATTAGAGCTACTGAGGCCGCCTTGACACCATTTACCCAGCTTCGGCCTAATCTGCAGCGATGTTCCTAGATTTGGCATGCAGCTTATAGAACATAACCCTCTATAACTGCATATATTCTCGCTGTCAGAATTGTTTTATACCAGCGAACTGCTTTAGGGCGTCCTCATGGGGAAAGAGGCAATATATACCCGACAGGGTATCACTTTGTTGTGGGACTTCCCAAGTAAGGATGGATATTTTCTGGTCAGATACATGGATTTCCCAGGTTGTTCCACGACATGGGAAGTACCTGAGGGTACATCGTGGTTGTATTTTCGCCAAGCCCAACCAGACCCGATACCAGTTGATGCATATGGTTGTCCAAATGCATAGGAACTCCGCAGAATTATATTGATGAATCTAGGAGCATCGCAGTTACTCAAGGATAGCACCCCAAGGTCCTATCGATATCTCATACGACTACAGAACGTAACGGCCTGTTTCAAAGCCCGGCGCTCATCTGCATTGTCCTCGACCAAAAGCTCACCCACTGCTATAAGAAGCGCATTAATAGGCAGTACATGCATGTACATACACGTCGGGGGCGGAGCGGAAGTGGGCGACAGCGTGGCTCGAGCAACCACTGTAATGCATCATGATCGCGTAACGCATCAGCTCGAGGATGAATAGTCAGCAGGGTTCTTTTCACGGATGGAATGCATCAGAGGAGGGGGGGTTCTAAACCTAAGAGGACATTAGAAGCGACATAAGTTCCCATAGACTCTTCAGCCCGTTTATCCTCCTGCCATTGTTAGGCAGTGAACGATTGTGCTTTGACATATGTGCGGCGGGTGGCGGCGCCCTATCAGTATCAGGGTTCGTGCTGCAGACGGATTCTGACTAGTACGTGCGGCAGCTAAAATATATCCGACCGGTGAAAGGGAAGTCCCTTCCTGACCAGGTTCGTCATCCTTCCAAGCGGCGTAGCGGACCTCTATTTCTCTATTCGTCATCCTCTCAGCTGCTAAACTATCGTAGCAATGCTCGAGGTGCAGAGCTTGCCGGCTACCAATAGACTCTTCCTTATTAAGCGGCCGCCGAGCGCAGGCATCATGGGCGGCCTCGCTGGCTGGCTGGCGTCTGCCAACTGTTGCTGCTGGAACCTTTTCTCTTTCAACGGGATCCGGTATCCAAACGGGCGTTGGATTCGAATGTCACCCACTTGGCGTGCTTCGATCGACGCCAGTGCATATGCCGCCCGTAACTGCTAAGCGCTGTGCGCTGCGTCTGGACTCCTGGCTAGTCGAGGCAGCCCGCCTGCGTGGCGCTCGAGGACTGACCCACGCCCCACGGAATTCAGCTGGACCCCGGCGCAGGATTAGTCAACCCGCTGTTGCGTCCCCATGGGGGGGGGGGGGGGGGGTTGGTTTCCCCC
>QJNY01000087.1:0-29610 GCA_004155945.1 Monosporascus sp. mg162
CCAAGGCGACTTCAGACTGCCTTATCCCGCTCCTATCCACGTCGATTCTTGTCGAAATTCTGGACGGTCTTCGCAATCCGGAGCAGCCGGGCAAACCATCGCTCGTAGTTCTCCAGCGTACACCGTTCCAAAATCTGAACGTCGAAGTTGTTAAGCGCGTTACTATCTTCCCTTTCCAGTTTCGCCAATAATTCCGTCATAATCGTCATATTCTTCGGCATATAATCTTGCAAAAATCGATTGCCGTCATTTTCTCGAATTAAATCGTATCCGAAAATCAAAAGCCGAAATCGATCTTCTTGGGAAAGGTTTTTTAGGTCGATAGTAATATCGACAGTTTTAACTCGTCAGAAAATTTAATAAAAATTATGTACCGTTAATAAAATGATTTCTGTAAAAATTCTGCAGTTCCGGATTACCGGTATCGCATATTCGGACTTACGTAATATGCTGTTTTATATAACTCGAAAAAGCGTAAAAACGATCAAGGTTAAAATTTTTAACCCCTTTTCTGGCTGATATCTAACATTTTTAGCTGTAAAACTGGCGAAAGTTCGGAAAAATGCTAGCTTTTTATACGCAGTACGGCATAGTTAAGATTTACTATTAAGGTTTACTTTTAAGGTTTATCCTTAAGGTTTACCGTTAAGGTTTATCTTTAAGGTTTATCTTTAAGGTTTACCGTTAAGGTTTACCTTTAAGGTTTGCCTTTAAGGTTTATTTTTAAGGTTTACCGCGCAAAACTTAACATCTCCTAAATCATATGATCTTTCGAACCTTTAAGGACCCTGCCGAACCAGCCAACGGGCACAAGGTTCATCAGGGTCGAAGCTTATCGGCAACTACGCATATGAACCTCCTAAGCCGACATCAGTCGAGAAATTACGTACTTACGGAAGCCCAGTAGTCGGATTCAAAGTAAGGCTTTATGGGACTAAGGTATTAATCTATCCTAACCGTAAAAACCATTAATCAGTTATCGTATTCGAAAATACTGGGTATAATATCTATCGTACAAATTACATCGTGTAATAATTTTCTATATATTTGGCTCAGCCTGGAAAATAAGGCTTAAACCTATTCGACCTTGCATAATATTAACAAAAAAATCGTAATTAAATTAATTAATAAGTTTAAAAAGTATAACGTCTAGTATAAATACTTCTAATTCTATGGATAACTTTAAGTTTTAAGTTAATATAATATCTCGTTCTTGCAGTAAGTTAACAATAATTCCTAAGTTTACTTAAGTAATCGTATCCTTAGCTGGCTTTAAAAATTTAATGGGATTGCTAATATTCTGGGGTTCTAATTCGCTAGGCTTACTGTCGTAAAGGTTTTCTGTTAATCGGTACTAAGCGGTCGTACTTAAAGTAAGATTTTAACTTCTCGTAAAGCTAAGGAAATTCGGTACTGGCAATAATCCGTATTATAAATAAACTTAAATAACAATTTTAGAAAGCTTCGACAAACCTCTGGAAAACCTGCTAAAGCTTATCTTAAACTAATTAATGCTGCCAGTTTTAAAATTACTTACGTTTTAAGATGTTATTTTAAATGGAATATATTTAGGTATAAGGTAAACAACTGTCCGCGATAATTATCTTAAGTATACTTTCTCTCTTTTTCGGATTTAAAAAGTAAATAATTTTCTTTTTTTACTATCCGTCCGAATAGCTTTATCCTAATTGTCGTTACGTCGTTAATCATCTAATCGCACCTTTTCCCATTTGCTAATTAATACTTTTATTACTAACTTAAACGCCATAATATTTAAGCTTAACAAAAAAAAATAAATCCTAAATAATAGCGCCTAATAATAACTAGATTGGATATTATCCGATTAACGCCAAAAAGGTTAAAGATATATCTTATAACGGTTTTTTCTTAATTCATGTATTATGTTAAAAAACGTTATTTCTTTTTTGATACTTTTCTTTCGCATACAAAATAAATAACTTTATAGCCCTATTCTTTTTTCTGCTCGTATTCGCTATCCTGTTTATATCGTTAATCTTATCGTCGCTGCACTTATTTTAATTAATCTAATCCTAATAGCTACGTCGCTAGCGACGTAATCTTGGCTTTTTTAACCCTTATTAATTAAATCTTTTATTTTATCCTGTTACGTAATGTTCCTGTCAATACGTATAATGTCCTAAATTACGTAATCGGTCCAAAACTTGGGTAATTAATCCATGTTCCAAAACCGGTCGCCTGTACGCTCGTATTCCTTTACCGTCGTCCGAATAAAGCTGTTTTCGTAATAAGGCCTTAATTTAATAACTTTTTTTTATTAATCGTACAAAAAGTTACGTTTTTGTTATAATTGCGATCGTTAATTGCATGCCGCTTAAGTTATCGTATCCGTAACTATTATCGTAATCGTATTCGAATCCAGATGCATTTGATTAAAACCTTATCCCTTCCGTTCCTCCGACTTGTTAATCGAAGATTAAGGTCCGTCGGCAGCTAACAAAAGCTAATATCCTTTCCTTGGCAGCCATTTGGATTGGAACGGTGAAATTCAATTCCGATTAAAGCATCTTTAATGGACGGGTCACGATAAAATAGCCGAATGCAACGGTAATAAAAGCAAACAAAACACTGTATTTGGGTCCGTGTTGAACCAGACTAAAGATGAGTATATGAATAGACGATGATCTAATAAACGATCAGTGGATGAACATATCTCGGGGTTGCGCCCGGCGAAAGAGCTCCTAGAAATACACATGTAGAGCTGACTAACTGATCAGCCAAGCCATGTCCCCTGGCCCGGCACCCTGCACCATTTCAATAACTATTTTCGACCGAATCCTTAATCCAAATACGCGAGCATTCCTTGTCCGGCTTTTAACACGTTGAAGATATACGTCGGAAAACGTGTTATAGGACGTGTTAGAAGCGCGTTAAAAGCGCGTTAGAATGCATGGGGGGCCCGTACGGGGCGTCTCGCGGGGCGTATGGCAGAGCGTATAGCAGGGTGTATCGGACTTGATTTTGCAATTACTCGAGACCTACGCAATTACACGATTAAAACAAACGTTTCCCAGAAAGACGAAATCTTGCCATATAGGATAAACAAGGTCTTTTAGCCAGCAGAAAGGTTGTGGCAAGCAATTGCTGCTAATAGCTGCTGAAGTTAGTCGGTTGTGGGCGGGTTAGCAGAAAGGAATGGCAATATAGCGTCCGCAACAAGCTTTGATATAATGCGTGCACTTGTCCAGAAGTTGTAGATACGGTCGGCGAAACAGAATACGATTAATTAGAATCAATTGGATGTGTTGTGGTTGAGTTATTTAGATTGATTGTTGCGAGATGTCAAAAAGTGTCCAGCTCGCTTGTCTGACACGTTATCGTATTATATATTTAACGGTTTAATATCTAAGATAATTTCTAATTTTTTAATTAATCGAAAGCTAAATAAAGTTTTATTTAAAGTTTGCGTAAAAAATAATAACTTCGCTTTTATTATCAAAGTAATTACTATATTTTACTTATCCGCCCGCCATTTTACTATTTTCCTAAATTATCCTATAACGTAAATTTAAAAGCTTTTTTAATTAATCGTATTATCCGCGACAAAAACGTCGTTTTAAATATCTAACGAATCTTTTCTCCCGAACTACAGCGCTAATATCTTAATCCCGATTAAGTATAATATAACCAGATCGACAGCTTTATAATACGCGTTGCTAGAGTTCAGGTTAAATCGGGCAAATCGGGATACCGTAAAGGCTATATCGGGTCGCGTAGTAATTACTACGTATAAAATGAAACTGATTTTCTTTTGGTATTTATTAACAAACCTTAAATGGGCTAAATTAAAATTCGACAGTGGTTCAACGCTGATTATTGGCGTATCTAAAAAGTTATTTAACTTTCTTTTGGAATTAAGTTAGCCAGCTTATTTATTAAATCAAATTAAAAAAACTAAATTTTTCTTTTAGCTTTGTTTCTAATTATTTCTATCTTTAGAAACTACTATAGGTCCTCGCCTTTTATAAAGGTATATCGCTTCCCTATCTGCTGAATCACCTAATCGACGAGGTCTTAATCTTTTTTGCGGTACGCCGTAACGATATCGTCTATAAAGAAAAAGATAAGCATCTTTTAACGAATAAAACAACAGAATTTATAAGGAACGGGGCTAAGTCCCAAATTTTTAAACGTCTCAGTAAATTCTTTTTGCTACTTTCGCAGCTTACTGGCCGATTATCGATTGCACCAACAAAGTAAGCTAATCGCCCTGCGTTAAATGCGACTTCCTATATTTTGTAATCGTACCAATAACCATCTTTTCGACGCGGAATGTACGGGAAGCTTACGTTTACAACTCGTAAAATACCTTCGTTTTTTACTGTTACTTTAGGTTGAACACAACGATAAAGGCTTAAAGCTATCTTTATAACTTCCACTAGCGCGCTAATTGTAACAGTTATCAAAGTAAATGCTAGTAAAGGTAATAAGCCAGGGGACCGAAATAGTTCGAATATAACGGTCGTATAAAGATAATCAGTTCCATACGAACAGGCTTATTTTTCTCTATTCCGTATATCTTGTACGCCTGTACTACTTAGAACTACCCCTTTTATTTAACCAGTAACTAAATTATTCCGCTTAGGCTTTCGTTCTCTTTTTGTATTTATATATTAAGGAATTCTGGGCCTTAATCAAGTAGTTTTACTTATCGTAATAACTTTTGTAACTTTTTTTCAGTAACGTATAAAAGGTCGTGTTTTAAGTTTTTGATATTACCTAAAAAAGTGGCCTTTTCGTTAAACTGTACGATTCGAATAACAATAACCTTATGAATTAACCGGTTCTAAATTTCGTAAATGTTCGTAAATCGGTAACCGACGAAAAACCCAATCCATGCCTTAAGATTTAACTTTTGAAATTTCCGTTTTTTCTTCATAACGGCAGCTATTATAACATAAGCCATACAGCCATATATTTGCAAATAACCCTACTAAAACTTCCGATTAAATGTTGCAACGCCGTCGTGATACGTTAAATAAATATAATAAACCTCGTATGAGTTTTGCTAAAAAAAGTACGTATTTAAAGATACGATTATACAAATATACTGCCGCTTTAAAGATATGTACAATCAGAAACGAAGGTAACTTAACGCCATTTCGTATTACAGTTGTTTTCTCCTTAATTATACCCCCTAAACGCTTTACATCTCCGTTCTAGGCTTAAGTATGCGTGCGGTACTAAAAGCTTAAGTTTAATACTGAAAGAAAACGACTAAAATATATTTTGAAGTTGGTAATTTTTCAAAACTTCTTTCCCGCATTCGAATACCTAGAGAAAAATCTCATCTTAATTCTTTAAAACTTCTAGGAAATATCGGAACGTTATAATTAATATATTTTGCTTTCGATTTTTTAAGTAAATATCTTAAATATATTTTAAGTACCTGTTGGTCGCAAACATAATATATCTGTATCCTTTAGGGTCTTTTTCGAAATCTGCAAAGTCGATGGCGATTCGCTATCTTAATCGAAAAGCTCTCTTTTTTTAGCTTGCAGCGTATTTGCCTTTTAGCTTTCGCCTTACCATATGCTTGGTATTCGATTATTATAAAATTTTTTAATCTCCTTAGAGGAGACGTGACCGTGTAGACAAAATTGGATAAAATGATAGATTGCTACCTCAATTCCTAGGCTTCACTAAACCCATCCCTTTCGCAGGCGACTTTAGACTACCTTGTCCCGCTCCTATCCACGTCGATTCTTGTCGAAATTCTGGACGGTCTTCGCAATCCGGAGCAGCCGGGCAAACCATCGCTCGTAGTTCTCCGTATACCGTTCCAAAATCTGAACGTCGAAGTTGTTAAGCGGGTTACTGTTTTCCCCTTCCAGTTTCGCCAATAGTTCCGTTATAATCGTTATATTCTTCGGCATATAATTTTGCAAAGATCGATTACCGTTACTTTTTCGAATCAAATCGTATCCGAAAATTAAAAACCGGTATCGATCTTTTTAGGAAAGATTTTTTAGGTCGACAGTAATGTCGACAGTTTTAACTCGTCCGAGAATTTGGTAGAAATTATGTACCGTTAATAAAATGATTTTTATGGAAATTCTACGATTCCGGATTACCGGTATCGCATATTCGGACTTGCGCGGCATATTATCTTAGGTAATTCGAAAAGGTGGTCTGGTACCAAGTACTTTTTGCCTGGTTATCGTATTAACATTTCCTTTTTAACTATAGGAACGATCGAATAGTAAGATTAACGAAAGCTTACAAAGATGCCAGCCTTTTATATGCAATTAAGGTTTACCATTAAGGTTTGCCTTTAAGGTTTATTTTTAAGGTTTATCTTTAAGATTTATTTTTAAGGTTTACTGTTAAGGTTTGTCTTTAAGGTTTATCTTTAAGGTTTATTACGTAAAGCTTAACATTTCCTAAGTTATATTATTTAACTTTGCCGAACTAGCCAACGAGCATAAGGTTTATCAAGGTCGAAGTTTATCGGCAACCACGTATCAGTCGGCTTCAAAATAAGGCTTTATGGGACTGAGGTATTAATCTATCCTAACCGTAAAAACCATTGATCAGTTATCGTGTTCGAACATACTGGGTATAGTATCTATCGTACAAATTACATCGTGTAATAATTTTCTGTGTATTTGGCTCAGCCTGGAAAATAAGGCTTGAACCTATTCGACCTTGCATAGAATTTTTTAAGCGGATTTCCCTTATATAGAACTGCAATTAAGTAATTACTTCGCGCTTTAAATATCCTAATCTTAAGTACTATATCGTTCGTTACCGATTTGTAATAATATCCTAATATATAAGTTAACGTTTCGTTTATAAGATATAAAAGCTATAACCTAGCACACAAGCAAGCGAGCTAGAGAAGCGAGCGAGCCGTTTTTTAGCACCTCGCAACAACAAATTCAAATACTTCAACAACAACATATCGCATTAATTCAAATCAATCGGATTCTTCTTAGCTAGACGTATCTACAACTTCTACACAAGTACGCGCATTATGTCTAGGCTTGCCACAGACGCCAGACTTCCGTTTCTTGGTTTCAACCCTTTTACGACGACCCTTTCCAGCTGCTGTTAGTTATATTTTTTCACCACCCTCTTTTTTTTGAGCCTGAAAAGCTTATCCCTTTTGTATAATAAGCTTTCTTTTTTTTTTTGAAAATGTTTGTTTCTAGTTTTGCGACGTTTGCTAAATATATAATTCGGTTCGCGTATTTAAGCAGCTCTTTCTCCAAAAAAAAATTTTTTACATAATTAATAAGTAACTTTTGGTTAAAAGATAAACCGATTTAGCTATTCTAGTTAACCAGCCACCCTGTTAATTTCCAAACTTTTTTTTGCAAATAACGTAATTACCGCGTTACTTCCTTAATATTCCTAATAGTTTTCGAGGGCGGGAAATGAATAGAACCGGTAAAGGTTAACGGGGAGACGGTCGGCGTAGGCACAATTAGAGAAATCTTTAATTCGGAAAAAACGTTATTAAGATAGAATAAAACAAGCTCAGCTTTTGCGAATCCAGATTTGATATTATCGGACGTCATAGCAGCTTGTAACGCGCCCTAAAAACCGGCAAGGAAATCTTTTTTGGCAATATAGGTATAATGACATCGTATTAAGTTTTCGATATACCGCGAATAAACGCATTTCAAAATAGAAAAATAAAATACATTAAAAGCCTAAAACCGATACGAAAAATCCGCGGCTATATCAAGCGTAATAATGTTGTTATTAGCGCAATATTTTTCAAATTCTATCGAATGGTAACTTTCGTGGCCGTCGAAAATAAGGAAACGTTTCGAACCTTTCGTACGCGTCCGAATATGCTTATCAAAATATTAAATCCATTCGAAATTTGATTTATTTGTTGTTCAGCTATTATCACTTAATGTAATCTTTTAATAGGCTGCTAGCAATAGCTTATTGCGGTATTAAAATCCAAAATAATTTTTTTTCGCCATGATAATAAATAGCGGCATAGCCTGGCCTTGGGAATTAACAGCTTGGATAACTGTAACCCATTTTTTATTCTTTTATTACGCTTATCTAGGTCTTTTACGTCTTTCAGCACTGGTAACTACCATACCCGTTGCTATAAAAAGCCCTATCAAGAAACTAATTTCGTCAAAGTTATAAATATCCTCTTTTACGATGCCGTATTTTACGGTAGTAACCCGAACAAGCTCGAATTACTTAGGAAACGTTTCTAGATTCTCGGATAGAACCCGGTAACAATCGATCTTCCGATTTAAACGCGTCTAAAGTTGTTGTTGCCGTTTAACAAAGTTCGACGCCTATTTAATCCCGACGGGTATTGCAACGCGTTAAGTAAGCAGTAAACTCGCCATATCTTTAACGTGCTGAAGCCGAATTGGAAATGCTTACGTATCTAAGTTAAGGATTCAGTCGATAATAAATTTCTTTTCGGTCGGCATTAATCTTTGCAAATTAAGGACAATATCGGTTCGGGCGCGTCGTCTGGAATATCGGGCTTTTAAAATAAATTCGAGGATATCATATATAAAATGTAACTTCCTAAAGCTAAGTTTCTGGTCCCGTCTTTTAGCCTGGATTGCTAAGTTCATCCTGGCTTCTTTTATAAAGCGTTCTATGTTATGGTATTAAAAAATTAATGATTAAAGTTGGAAGATTGCAAACTTGAAAAACTTGGCTCGCTCGCTTTGTCTGCCTCGCTCGCTTGTCTAATACGTTATAGGTAATTATTACGTTAATATCTTCGATAACGAACTAACCAAACTTATCTATCAACGTAATAACTATCTAATTATACTTATCTCGAATATAATTATTATTTTTCCGGTTATCCTATTAATACTCTTTCTTTCGGAACTGCCGGAAAAATACTAGATTACATGCGAAGCTTTCGCAATAGGCTACGTTATACAAGCGTAACGTGTTAAAGGTCTTAAAGCTTTAAAGCAATATATCCACTTTTCTATATCCTTTAATCGGAACGGAGCTATTCTTTACGTATATACCGTCGCCTTAAATCGTTATTCTACAATTCAGAAACCTATTAATCAAGTTGAAAATATATATCGTAAACTCTAAGTCCAAAATGGACGAATTTCTTAAAAGGTAAAACGCGACGTTTATTGCATTACGTTAATTATGAATTAAAAAAATACGCTAAAATTCGTCTTACTCCCTTTAAAAGTTAATTTATTTTTAAGTAAATAATTTTTCTATAATCTTCGATAAACGATCAATCCTTTCTTTAAGGACTAATCGGAAACGATTCGGTTTTAACCCAATGCTAAAACTTCTCTATTAGGCTTAAAGTCTACAGGAGCTTTATTGAAAAACACGTAATAACATTAAAGTAACATATACGTAAGGTTTAAGCACGCTTTATACCGAATCCTTTATATGTTTAACTTTTAACGCTTTCGATATTTACTACTACTATTTCGGCTTGCTTAAAAACCTTTATAATTACCTCGTCTCGGCCCTTTTCCAAAAGTCCTACTACGTAACTGATTATTAATATCCTTAATTGTGACGGCTATGGGCTTAACTAACTATTAAACCTAAGTCGTACGGTTTATGTTAGCAGTGGTATCGTGGGAATTTGAGTAATAAAGCGATAATTACGTCTGGTAATAGCAGATGTAAATTTGGGTAACCAATTGGTATTATAAGCTGGTGCTATCTAAATTATGGGAAACAATAAGCGTATATATCTTAAACAGGATCTCTTTGGATCCGTTTATTTTTCTGGATTTATTTGCCGTAATTCCTATAAATCCGAAAATCCTTTCGGATTTATACTATACTAATCCGTTTAGATCCGTAAATCTATTCGGATTTATGTTACGTAACTTAAAGTTTTACATCGGAAGTAATCCGCATAACTTCCGATTATTTGCTAATAGGTTAAGCTTGTTTGATTATAATACGACTTCCCTTTTTGTAAAATCTTTGCCTTTAAAGATTAATTTGTTTGTCGTATTTGTTTAGTAAACAATTTTCTTTCTTTTATATTATTGTTTTTTTAGTTATTTTTCGTCGTTATACCTAACTATATCGAAAAGCAGATATTTCGTAAATGTCCTAACCAAAAGAAAAAACGCAAAGTTTAGCTGTTTACATTCGAAATTAAGCTTTCGAAGTTATGCCGTATTTTGCGTATTTTAAACCTAAGAAAAAATTCGTCATAATGGAAAACGTAACTCGTTATAAAAACTGCGTTCTGAAAAAACGGAATTACGATAAATCGTGCATCCCTCTTAATTCCTTGCGCAATATTATTAAGAAAGCGAAACGTTTAAAACGCGAGGAAATTTTAACCGAAAAACGGTTACTTTAATCCAAAAAAAAAAAAAAAAAAAAAAAAAAAAAAAAAAAAAAAAAAAAAAAAAAAAGAATTTAAGACGATCGCCCGTTTTTAGGGACTACGCTATTAGCAAAAATTCCTTCGGCCCAAACGTGTTAAAATGGTAAATCGTAGGCTTTAATCTTTAAACGAACTGAAAAAGCAAAAAAAGTTAAAACGCGAAACGGCTTTACGGGCCGTATAAGCTACGCAAGCTATAAACTTTTTAGAATAGCCTAAAGTTAAAAATATTAATTGGCCGTTATTGGGCGACGTAAATTGGAATACCTTTAACTCTAACGCTTCCGGCGTTACTGGTAAAAGTTTTTCAAAAGGCGTTGAGTATTCGTAATATTTTTTGCGAGTTTCTAAATATTTTCGAAATTTAGATGATCTTTTTATTTGACTAAGTATTAGGTAAATCTCTTTTTTTTTTTTTTCTTTGCGTACGTCCAGTATTTTTTCTGCCTCGTAAACCGGTATATCTTCTATAATATTTTCGTCCTGTTCTGTGCTAACTTTACTTATATCAGTTACTAACTTTAATAAGAAAATATGAAGAAATAGATAAAGTTTAACTTTCGGCGGTAGCTCCAATTTATAGTTGGTTTTTTAAGATTTTCTTACCGATTTTATATAAGCCGATATATTTGAAATCGATTTTTTTGTTTAACCTTTTGGTTTGGATATTTTTGGTGGCTAGGTAAATTATTTCCTCTTTCGAGACAGTTTGGTTTTTTAACCTTTTTTAGTTGTAGTATTTGCTTCTCTGGTTTCGTACGAATTTAAGCTTTGATTTTATTTTTGCGTATAGTTGTTTTAGTTATTCTAATGTTAGAATTGCTTTAACGTTGGCTGGTTTATTTTTATATGAATTTCAGTAGATTTCTGGTATGAAATTAAATTGGCAGTTGCTGGCGTCGTTTTGATGCTTTCGTGATAATTAGTGTTATAGGTTAACTATGCAACTGGTAACTTTTCGACCTAGCTGTTCTGTTCGTAGTTAATATAGCATCGTAAATACGTTTTTAACGTTTGTTTAGGGTTTCAATGCGCTGAATATTTTGTGATTTAATTGAAGTTAAGTTATTAATCCTTGCTAAAATTTCGAAGTAAAAGTAGTACTTTTATCCGAACCAATTTCCGTTAGAAATCCGTAAATACTTAAAAGATATTTAAAGGAAATATATATTAATTATTTTGTATCGGTATCTTTATTATAAGGTAGAAAATATAAGACTTTCGTAAATCGATTAATGATTACAAACACGCTATTATAATGTATTTTTGTAGCTAGATTTTTTAATCAAGGAAGTTTGGTAATAAAGTTAAATATGATCGGATTTCATAGTCGTTTAGCGATTGGTAAGGGTTGTAATTTTCCGTAGGGCTTATGTCGTCGTGCTTTTGCTCTAACGCAGATATCGTATTGTTGCAGTATTTTTTGTATTATGGTTTTTATTTTAGGAAAGTAATATGTCCATTATGAACGTTTTAAGGTTTTGTGGATTCCTGGGTATTTATATATAGGGTGTTCGTATATATCCCATATTAGGTCCTTTTGTAGGTTTTCAAATATTCATATTTTTTGTTTGTTTGTTGTTTTGCTGGTTAATTGGTATTATATTACTGGATGCGTTGATATATATTAGGTGGTATTGTTCGTATTGTAGCAATTCGTCGTTATTTTAGGTATTCTTCGGGTGTAATATAGAAGATTATTTGCTGTATTTTGACATTAGGTTTTTTTAGGTTAGGTCGTTTGCTAAGTGCGTTTGTTTTGCCATTTTCTGATTTTTTCGATATATAATGATGTAATCGAATTTAAAAAAGCTTTTTACGTAACGTAATTGTTTTCCGATAAGTTTTCCTATCGTAAAGAAGTGTATGATGTTTTTGTAATTCGTATATACCTTAATTTGGTATATATTGCCTTTAAAGTAATACTTGAATTCCCTAAACGCGTTAACAATAGCTAAGAACTTTTTATCGTAAATAGGGTAATTTAATTTTGTTCCGTGCAATTTATAGGAATAGAACGTAATAGGGTAAAGTTTTTCTTGATCGTTTGAATATTTAATTACAGTTTTTAAGATATAATTTTAATATCAGTCTTTCGTTTAATTAGTCGCTTTGGGTGGTATATAATCATGTTATGACTAAAGGCCTTGGCTCGATTGATAAACGGTCGGAGGTTATGAAAGGCATCTCCGATATGGCTCCAGGGTTACGTAACTGGCTCGATAGGTTCATAACGCTTGATTGGATAAAAGGGGACTTGGCGCCTCGAACCAGTCGAGCCGGGTTAATAGTTCGAAAGGGGTTTTACCACCAAAAGGAAAATCGAGCCGGTTCGAGCCGGTCGAGCTAATAAAAGGATATATACGCTTATTATTTTCCATAATTTAGATAATACCAGCTTACAATAATAATTAATTACCCAAATTTATATTTATTATTATTAAACGTAATTATAACTTTATTACTTAAATTCTTACGATATTGCTGTTAATATAAACCGTATAATTAGGTTTAATAATTAATTAAGCTTATAGCCGTTATACGTTGCAAATTTTTGTTTAATAATACCGTTAAACTTTAAGCAATATTTAACATTATTAGAATATCGACTAACGTCAAAGTTATCGTTTTTACTTTTACTTAGCAGCTATAAAAACGCGTTTAGCAATTTAAGGCTTACGTTTAACAGCTTATTACTTAAACTACCGCCTTAATCGATTCGGTATTAATAGCCGTAATTCCAAAACTTAAAGTCGAAAAATCCGAACCTTACGATAATATAAAAAACGTTTAAAGCTTTTTAATCTAGGTTAGAATATATCTACCATTGGAAAGGATCGAAGGTGATGCCGATAGAATTCTTATTATAATGGAATTTTTAAAAAGGGACGTTTTAAATTAGTTTAAGCTTACGTTACGCGATTACCTGGAAAATACGGAAAATAACGAAGAAACAACTATTAAAAGAATTTTTAAAAGTTACGTTAACTTTAAATAAAAATTCAAGGATAACTTGAGTAACCCGGATATAAAACGAAAGGTTACATAAAACCTTTTATAGCTTAAATAAAAAAAAGATTAATTTTTAAATATGCCATCGAATTTAGGAACTTTATATTTAAAGAAGGATAGGTTAACGACAAAGACAATACCTTACTCGATATTTTTTACAAAAAATTAAAGAACGATATTAAGGACGAAATTATTAAAATCGAACGATTTACGTATTCGATAAATACATCGCTAAAACTGTAAAAATCGATAATCGATAATTTGAACGACGACAAGAACGATATAAATAGTTCGCCCTACGGTTCAAATTTTAAGGAACTAATTAAGGTCGAAAACGCCTTATACCTTTTATCTTTTATGGAATTCAACCAAGGTTTATAGAATTAAGAGCTATTTAATCGAAAAAAAAGTTTTTTATTTGCTATAATTACGGTAATCCCGGATATATTACGCGAAAGTACAAAAATTCGAAAAAGGTATATTAGGTTTTAATCTTTAAAAATCAGTACAAAAAGGAATTTGGCGACCGAAAGACGATTAATATAATCCGCGTTAAAAATAATGATAACCTTTTATTTAAAGTACAACAAGGAATAAAAAAAGCGAAAAAAGTAACTTAAGCAAAAACTAAAAGAGTAAAAGAAATTAAATTTATTAGACTAACTGTTATTTAATGGTTATAAAAGTACGAGGAATGGAAAAAGCTAAGCGATAATAAGCTACTTACCTGCGTATAGCAAAAACGGCAACAGAAAAATAACCAGTTAATGCTTAACGCATAGCTAAGAAAATACCGAAGATAGGACGAAAACCTGTACCTAGGAGAATCCGATCGGTACGGAAAGCTTTACGCGGTTAGCTGTCGACGACCGCAGTGCGAGGTATACGAAGATAAGAAAAAATACATCGCGCGACGGATTATGCGTATATAGCGATAAGGTTTCAATTTTAAGAATCGAACTGGTAGCGATCTTAGGAACCAAAAGTAATATCGCTATATACGAAAAGCCGTAACGATGGAAGAAATCGACGAACTGGCAGTAACCAGGAACTGGCTAAAAGGAAAATATTGCCCTGCATATAAGCTTTAATATTATTACGAATGGTATAATTATTAAACGCAGGAAGAATTAATTTAAAAAATAATAATAAAAATATTACTAAAAAATAATTACCGATTTACGGATCCAGCTAACTTTTACGGAAAACCTAGAAAAGCAATTAGTTATATAAGAAGAAATTCACTTTTTTTCGAATTAAAGCTGGAAAACCTTAAAGCCAAAATATATTATTAAAAAAGCGTTCCAAAATCAATTGGAATATTTAATAGTAACGCTACGTCGATAAGAACAGCAGTTAAAATGGATCCAAGATAAAAATAAAAAACTTGGAAAAAGAATTTAATAGTTCGAAAACAGCTTAAAGAATCCAAGTTATTTATAATAAGGCCTTAAGTTAGTAGAAATAAAGGTGGATAGTAACACCTTGAAAGGGTTTTAAACGTAATAAAAATAAGGCGAAAGAAATTTATTACGGTCGAAGTACGAATTAAAAACAAATGATAAATTGCATTTGTGGACTGCAGAGTATAAAAAGGTAGTTATATCGCTTTAAAAGTAGTTAATAAGCTGCAACTATTATAGAAAGATAAGGAAGAACTTTACGAAATCGAAAACGTAAAGGGTTAAATATTTAGTTATGATAACGGATAAGTCCGACGTAAGATTAATTACTTTAAGACGTTTATCGAAAGGAAAAGATAAATTATTAATTTCGATATTATTGTTATAAAGAAATATAACTTGATTTTAGGTTTGCTATGGTTAAAATAATTTAATCCGGCTATTAATTAGAAAATTTGCGAAGTGGATTACGATTTATTTTTTAACGATAAACTAAATAACGAAAAATTTTAATATTCGATCGATAAAGTAAACGAATACAGGTATAAAGAAACGATAAAAACCTTATTACCTAAAAATATACGGCATATTAAAGAAAAAGGGCATAATCGAAAAATACGACGTATTATTGCCAACCTTAAAGTAAAATTTAAATAGATAAATAACGATTTAAAACGACCGCCCGAAAAGTTATCAAAATAAATGGTTAAAGTACTTTTATAATATTATAAATACGATAAATTATTTAATAAAGAACTTAATATTAAATTGCCAAAGTATAGCGAATAAAATTACGAAATAATTTTTAAAGATAGCAAAAGTACTGCCTTTTATCCGATATATAACTTAAACCATGTAAAATTATACGTATTCCGCGATTACTTCGAAAATAGGCTTCGAAAAGGATGGATTCGACGTTCTAAATTACCAGCCGGATATCTTATGTTTTTCGTACCGAAAAAGGAGGAAAAACTTCGATTAGTAGTGGATTATCGACAACTTAACGATATTACCGTTAAGAACAAAATGCCGTTATTATTAATTACCGAAATGAAAGATTGCTTGTACGGAACAAAAGGGTTTATAGTTATCGATTTTCGAAATAGTTATAACATAATTTAAATTAAAAAGGAGTACAAATAAAAAATAACCTTTAAAAAGAAAAATGGCTTATACGAATACCTAATTATCTTTATGGGATTAATTAACGTACCAGCGACCTTTTAACCAATAATAAACTATATGTTAAAAGAATACCTGGATATTTTTGTTGTTTGTTACATTGACGACATTTTTATTTATTCGGGAACGGAAGAAAAGTACGAAGAATACGTTTGTCAGATTTTATAGGCGTTGCAGGATATTAAACTTTTGGTTAATACCGAAAAGAATTATTTTTACTAGTAAAAAGTCGAATTCCTAAGATATATTATTACGCCAGGATAAATTCGCATAGATTTTAAAAAGCTATCAGCAGTTAAAGGTTAGGTACAACCTATTAATATCAAAAAGATATAAGCATTCCTTGGATTTGCCAATTATTATCGACGATTCATACGTAATTTTAGCAGAATAACTATGCCATTAACGGAACTTATTAAAAAGAATAAATTATTTAAATGGATTTCAAAAGAAAAAACAGCTTTTTAGCAAATTAAAAACGCTTTTACTAATAAACCAGTATTAATTATATACGACTTAAAGCAACTAGTTAAGCTAGAAACTAACGTTTCGGATTATGCCTTAAAAGCTGTGGTTAGATATCGCGACGATCAAAAAAAGCTTTACCCGATTGCGTTTTATTTTTACAAGCTATATAAAGCAGAATTAAATTACCCTATTTACGATAAGTAGTTCCTAACTATCGTTAACGCTTTTAAGAAGTTTAGATATTATCTTAAAGGTAATATGCATTAAATTAAGGTATATACGGATTACAAAAATATCATATATTTTTTTACGATACGAGAACTTATCGGAAGATAATTACATTACGTAAAAAGCTTTCTTGAATTTGATTACGTTATTATTTATCGAAAAGGACTAGAAAATGGCGAGGTAAACGTATTTAACAAACGACCTGACCTGGAAAAACTTAAGGTTAAGGTACAGTAGATAATTTTCGATATTATACCCGAAAGATATTTGAAGCAGCGACGAATTGCTGTAATACGAGCGATACCAGTTAATATATATTAACGTATTTAATAATATAATGCTAATTAACTAATAAAGTACCAAATAGATAAAATATAGGTACCCGAAAGCCTATAAAAAGATTTAATACGGGATATATATAAATATTCGGTATATGGATATCCAAGGGTTTACAAAATCCTAGAACGTTTATAACGAATATATTACTTTCTTAAAATGAAAACTATAGTATAAAAGGTATTACGATAATGCGATATTTGCGTTAAAGCAAAGGTACGACGATGCAAACCTTACGGAGAATTACAACCTTTATTAATCGCTAAGCAACTATAAAATTCGATTATATTTAACTTTATTACTAAGCTTCCTTTATTAAAAAATCCAGCTATAAAAGTATATTATGATAGCATTTTCGTAATCGTTAATCGATTTTCGAAATTTTCTTATTTCTTACCTTATAATAAGGATACCGATATAAAGTAATTTATATATATTTTTCTTAAATATATTTTAAGTACTTACGGACTTTTAATAAAAATTATTTCGGATAAAAATATTACCTTTATTTCGAAAATTTTGCAAGAATTAATAATTTAACTTGTATAAAATTAGAAATTATCTAACGTATTTAAACCCCAAACAAACAGATAAACAGAAAGAATTAACTAAATGCTAAAAATGTATTTACGATGCTATATTAATTACGAATAGAATAATTGAATCGAAAAATTACCAGTTGTACAGTTAACTTATAATATTAGTTATTACGAAAGCATTAAAATAACGCTAGCAATTATTAATTTTGTTTTTATATCTAAAATTTATAAAGATTTATACAAAAATGGACCAGCTAACGTTAAAGTAATTTTAACGTCGGAATAGCTAAAATAGTTACATGTAGAAATAAAATTAAAGCTTAATTTCGTGCGTAACTAAATAAGTAAATATTATAACTAAAAAAGATTAAAAGGATTAATTTTTTCAAAGGAGGAAATAGTTTATTTAGCTACTAAAAACATCTAAATTAAGGGGTTAAACAAAAAACTCGATTTTAAATATATCGGCTTATACAAGATCGCTAAGAAAATCTTAGAAAATAACTATAAATTAGAGTTACCGCCGAAGGTTCAGTTGTATCTAGTTTTTTATATTTCCTTATTAGAGTTAGCAGCAAATATAATTAAAGTTAATACGGGACAAGATAAAGAAATTATAGAAGATATACCAGTTTACGAGGCAAAAAAAATACTGGATATACGCAAAGAAAAGGAACTTACCTAGTACTTAATTAAGTAGAAAGATTACCCAGATTCTGAAAACACCTGGGAACCCGCAAAAAACCTTACGAATGCCTAGCGCCTTTTAAAGAACTTTTACCAGCAACGCCGGAAGCGCTAGGGTTAAAGTATTCCAGTTTAGGTTATTTAGGAAAGGCCAGTCGGCGGGCAGGAAAGTTTACGTTAACGTAATTTCGGCTTCCAGTTGCTATTGCTTTCGTTTTAAACGTTCGAATTCCTTTATCGCTTTCGTACCTTTAATACTTTTACGTAACATTTCGATTCCGCGCTTACGTAAAAGCTTCTTTTGGTTCCGTAAACGGGCGAAACGACCAAATAATTCGTTAAGGTGCTGCTGCAATTTATTAAAACGTTGTTAAACGGAAAGCAGCTTTTTTTTAACAAAACGTTTTTGAAGATTAAGACGGTCCTTTTCAGCCATTAACCGGTTATGTTCGGCTTCGGAAGGCCCGAATAGATTACAAGGACCATTATGTTCGGTATAGCGAACGTACTTTTTAGAACTAGGATAAGCTTTATAAATTTTTCTTTTAGATTTGCAGCGCAAATAAGAAAAGGCGGATATGTTAAAATTAAGGGTATAAATTCTTTTGGATAAAACTAAAGCGTTGTTACGTTTGCGGGATTTCTGTTTTTCGATACGACCTGATATGACGGTTAGATATTAGAAAAAATAATATGAAAAAAGGGAAGTTACTTATTAAACAAATGCGACAAACAAATTAATTTTTGAGAGTAATAATCTTAGAAAGGGGGAGATTGTATTATAACTAAAGGCTTTGGCTCGATTGATAAACGGTCGGAGATTATAGAAGGTATTTCCGATGTAGCTTTAGAGTTACGTAACTGGTTCGATGGGCTTATAACGCCTGATTGGATAAAAGGGGACTTGGTACTTCGAGCTAGTCGAGCCGGGTTAATAGTTCGAAGTAATTCGATGGGCTCGAAAGGAGTTTTACTACCAAAAGGAAGATCGAGCCGGTTCGAGCCAGTCGAGCCAATAAAAGGATATATACGCTTATTATTTCCCATAGTTTAGATAATACCAGCTTACAATAATAATTAGTTACTTAAATTTATATTTACTATTACCAAACGTAATTATAGCTTTATTGCTTAAATTCCTATAATATTCCTGCTAACATAAACCGTACGACTAGGTTTAATAATTGGTTAAGTTTATAGCCGTTATAAATTAGTATTAGTTTATTAATAAGGGCGTTTTTAATTTGTTAGAAAGTTATTTCCTTTTTTGGAATTTACTTAAATAGTTTAGTTTTTTTTAGTAACTTCTGTTAATAATATAGCCATTTTGCTAAAATTACGTATGAATCGTCGGTAATAATTAGCGAATTTAAGGAATGCTTATATCTCTTTGCTATTAGTAGGTTATGTTTAATCCTTAATTGTTAATAGTTTTTTGGAGTTTATACGAATTTGCTCTGGCGTAATAATATGTTTTAAAAATTCGATTTTTTTGCTTGTAAAAATCACTTTTTTCGGTATTAACCAAACGTTTGGCGTTTTGCAGCGCTTATAAGATTTAATAAATATATTCCTCGTGTTTTTTTCCCGTCTCCGAGTAAATAAGAATGTCGTCGAGGTAACAAATAACAAAGATATCCAAGTATTTTTTTAGTATATAATTTATTATTCGTTAGAAGGTCGCTGGTACGTTAGTTAGTTCTATAAGAGTAATTAAGTATTCGTATAAGCCATATTTCGTCCTGAAAGCTGATTTTTATTCGTATCTTTTTTTAATCCGAATTATATTGTAGCTATTTCGAAAATCGATAGCTGTAAACTATTTAATTTTATGTAAGCGATTTTTTATTTTAATAATCAATAGTAACGGCGTTTTGTTTTTAATGGTAATGTCGTTAAATTGTCGATAATTTACTACGAATCGAAATTTTCTCCTTTTTTGGATATGGAAAACATAAGGTATCCGGCTGGTAATTTGGAACGTCGAATCCATCTTCTTCGAAGCTTGTTTTCGAGGTAATTGCAGAATACGTATAGTTTTGCATAATATAAGTTATATATCGGATAAAAGGCAGTAATTTTGTTATTTTTAAGGATTATTCCGTAGTTTTATTTGCTATACTTTAATAATTTAGTATCAAACCTTTTGCTAAATAACTTATCGTACTTATGGTACTGTTAAAGTACTTTAACTATTTATTTTAATAGTTCCTCGTGCCGTCGTTTTAAATCGTTATTTATTTATTTAAATTTTGCTTTAAAGTTAGTAATAATACGTTATATATTTCGATGGTGCTCTTTTTCTTTAATATATCGTATTGTTTTTGGTAATAAGGTTTCTGCTGTTTCCTTATACCTGTATTCGTTTATTTTATCGATCGAATATTAAGATCCTTCGTCGTTTAGCTTATCGTTAAAAAATAAATCGTAATATATTTCGCAAGTTTTCTTATTGATGACCGGGTTATATTATTTTAACTATAATAAACCTAAAATTAAATCGAAGTACTTTATAGCGATTACGTAGAAACTAATAGTTTGTCTTTTTCCTTTAATAAAGGTTTTAAAGTGATTAATCTTATATCGAACTTATCTATTATCGTAGTTAAATGTTCAACTTTTAGCGTTTTCGACTTTATAAAGGTATTCTTTGTTTTTTTATAGTAACTATAATTCGTTAATTACTTTTAAAGCGATGTAATTACTTTTTGTTACGCCGCAATTTACAAATACGGTATATCGCTTATTTTTAATTCGTACTTCGACTGTATTTGGTTTCTTTCGTGCTATTCTTGTTACGTTTAAAGCCTTCTTAAGGTGTTATTATTTACTTTTATTTTTTTGCCAATTTTGGGCCCTATTATAAATAGCTTATATCTTTTGGGCTATTTTTAAATTGCTGAATTCTTTTTTAAGTTTTTTGTTTTCGTCTTAGATTTATTTTAATTGTTGCTTTTGTCGGCGTAGCGTTACTGTTAAGTATTCCATTTGGTTTTGGAACATCTTTTTTGGTGATGTATTTTGGCTTTGAAATTTTCCATCTTTTATTCGAAAAGAAACGAATTTTTTCCTGTATAGCTAATCGCTTTTCTGGGTTTTCCGTAAAAGCTAGCTGAATTCGTAAATCGGTAATCATTTTTTGGTAATACTTATTAACTGTTTTTTGGATTAGTTTTTTTTTTTTTTTTAGCGTTTAGTAATCGTATTATTCGTAATAGTACTGGAGTTTATATGTAAGGTAACGTTTTCTTTCTAGCCAGCTCTTGGTAGCTGCCAGTTCGTCGATCTTCTTTATTATTGCTATTTCGCGTATAGAGCGGTACCATTTTTAGTCCTTAGGATTGCTTTCAGTTCGATTTTTAAAATCGAACCCTTGTCGCTATATGCGTATAATCTATTACGCGATATATTTTTTTTTTATCTTTATATATTTCGCACTGCGGTCGTCAACAGCTGACCGCGTGGAGCTTTCCGTGTTGATCGGGTTTTCCTGGGCAACGGTTTTTGTCCTATCCTCGGTATTCCTTTAGCTATGCGTTAACTACTAACTGGTTGTTTTTCTGCTGCCATTTTTGCTGCGCGCGGGTTGGTGGCTTGTTGTCGCTTAGTTTTTTCTATTCCTCGTGTTCTTGTAGCTACTGGATAATAATAGATTTAGTAGATCTAGCTTTTTTAGCCCTTTTAGTTCCTGCTTAGGTTAGCTTTTTTGCTTTTTTTATTCCCTGTCGTATTTTTGGTTAAAGGTTATCGTTACTTTTGGCGCGGATTATGTTAATCGTCTTTCGGTTGCTAGGTTTCTTTTTGTGCTGGTTTTTAGGGACTGGAGCTTAATGTATATATTTTTTAAGGCTTTTGCATTTTCGTGCAACATGTTCGGACTTACCGTAATTGTAGCGAGTAACAGATTTTTTATTTTTCGACTGGATGGCCCTTAATTTTATAAGCATTGGTTAAGTTTCATAAAAGGTAGAAGGCGTAAAGCGCTTTCGACCTTAATTAGCTTTTTGGAATTTAGACCGTAGAGCAAATTATTTACGCCGTTTTTGTCGTTGTTTAATTGTCGGTTGTCGATTTTCATAACTTTAGCCGTATATTTGTTAAATGCGTTAGCCTGTTCGATTTTAATAAGTTCGTCCTTAATGTTGTCCTTTAATTTTTTATAGAAAACGTCGATTTCGGTATCATTTTCGTCGTTTACTTATTCTGCCTTGGATATAAAATTCTCAAACTTGACGGCATATTTAAAAGCTGATTTTTTTTTTTTTGTTTAAGTTTTAAAAGGTTTTATATAACCTTTCGTTTTACGTCTGGGTTGTCGAAGTTGTCCTTAAGCTTTTATTTAAAGTTAACGCAACTTTCGAAAATCTTTTTGGTGGTCGTTTTTTAGTCGCTTTCCGCATTTTCCAGGTAATTGCGTAACGTGGATTTAAATTAATTTAAAACGTTCCTTTTAAAGAATTTTGTTATAACAAGGATCCTGTCGGCGTCGCTTTCGATCTTTTCCAACCGTAGATATATTTTAGCCTGGGTTAGAAAGCTTTTGAACGCTTTTTATACCATTGTAAGGTTCAGGCTTTTTAACTTTAAGTTTTGGAGTAACGGCTGTTGGTACCGAATTAATTAAGGCGATAGCTTAAGCAGTAAGTTATTGGACGTGGGCCTTAAGTTGCTAAACCCGTTTTTGCAGTTGCTGGGCTAAGGTAGGAACGGTGGCTTTAGCCCTGGTCGATATTTTGACAGTATTAAATATTGCTTAGAGTTTAACGGTATTATTAAGTAAAAGTTTGTACCGTATAACGGTTATAGATTTAATTAATTATTAAACTTAAGTCTTACGGTTTATGTTAGCAGTAGTATCGTAAAAACTTGAGCAATAAAGTAATAATTACGTTTGGTAATAGCAAATATAAATCTGGGTAATTAATTATTATTACAAGCTGGTGTTATTTAAATTATATGAAATAATAAACGTATATATCTTAAATAGGATTCTTTTAAATCCGTTTATTTTTCCGGATTTATTTGTTGTAATCTTTATAGATTCGAGAATTCTTTCGGATCTATACTACATTGATCCGTTTAGATCCGTAAATCCATTCGGATCCATGTTACGCGATCTAAGGTTTTGTATCGGAGATAATCCGCATAACCGCCGACTGTCTGCCAATAGGCCAAGCTTATTTAGTTATAACATTAATCTTTTTTTGATTAAAATCGTTTTAATGTAAAGGATCTGTTAAAGCTTTATGGAAAATCGGGAACGTTACTTTAACATTTTTTGCTAACTATTATGGATTCATTATAGTTCAATAATTTAAAAAACTAACCCTAACCTCTAAATAATTAATCGTTTCTTTTTCGATATCATCCCGCTTAAAAAGTATAAATAAATTCGATTAACTAGACATAATCGGTACTATTACTATATATAACTAATTCGTCTAGATAACTGGCATAATTATTTCGGAAATCTCATAGCGTTAATCTTAAGCCATAATCTTTTACCATTTCGCTATGTATTTATCAAATCTTTTATCAACTTTTGAAACCTGCTTTAATCGTTTTTCGTATTTACGTTTAATATTTATAAACAATCGGCTATCGTAAACCTTTCCTAATTATTGCAATTTGGCTTATTAATCCCTAAGGTCGTCTTCTAGGCTTAAGTAGGTTTACTTGATCGATAAGGAAACGCTATCTAAAACCCATTTTATAAATTCGTTAAAACTTTTTCGGAAAGTCTTATATTCTCTGTTTAAATAAATATAAGCTGCAAAGTCTTAATTATAAGCTTATTTACCTTTAATCGTTATCTCGAAAGTAGTTATCAGATAATTCGTATAATCAATTTTTTTTTCGACTTACAGGGTTTTTTCGGAAAAACCACTAACTGCTCAAGTCGTTATTTAACGAATTGATTTTTTTAAATAAAAAGCAATAACGGGCGTTATAAGTTTAACAGGCTATAAAACGTTCTAATCAGGATTAATATAGTTTTATAAATCATATCCCTTAACTTTAGTCTTAAATTCGTCTTTAAATTTGTCCCAATCCTTAGGACTGATATAAATAACTGCGAATATTGTCGGTGCGGTCATTATTATGGTAACAAATATATAGAGAATTGCTATTAATGTACGGCCTATATCGTCTCACCAATAACTGATCAATTGATATAACGCGAATTAAGCGAATAAAACTCTTAATTATCAGATATAAGGGATATCAGTTATATTGTATTAGATGACTAGCTGCAGGCGCTCTAGAGCACGCACTCCTCTTTTTATGGAGTCGAGTCACGGAGCCTATATGTTTTGATCAGAGAAAGCCTTTCCGTATATGGGGTGCTAGCGCACCTCCTGCTAGCTGACAGTTCGAGATCAAGCTAGAAAAGGCCTAAAAATAGCTAACTCGGAACCGGTATATCTTTAAAAGTTCTAAATAGAGAAAATGGATCAAAACGTACATCAGAAAATTATTTAAATATACGAAATTATAACGTAGTTAGATCAATTTTCGGCTACTTATTTGTTTATACGAAAAATTATATTCGATACTTTAAATATTATGTTTTCGGCCTAGAGCAAAAAATATTATAACCGAATATTTAAATAACCTTAACGATAAAGCCAAGTTAAAGAAAATTAAATTAAACAATCTCTCGAAATTAACCGTTATTTTACCAAGCTATTTATATAACAATAGAAACAATTAAAATCATACGGTTTATTAAACAAATAACGACTGCAACAACCGGCGGTCCCAACGTTAAAAGTTATTATATTGTAATTAAAGTTATTTAAATTTCTTTTTTTAATTCAAACTCCCGCGGTTATTTAAAAGGTTATCGAATATAAAATTAACGACACGAAAAACTTCCATTTTCGTGAATATTCCGAACGCAAGAAATGTTTAGAGCGCTGGCAACGAGTCACCGAATACAGCTCAATTGATGTGACTTATATCTGGCATTACGCACCCCCCAGCTAGCTAACTGTTATTATCATAGAGAATCTCGTATTCATTCTAGCGTAATTCATTCGATGGGGTCCAAGGTTAGCCAGTTCTCTTAGTGCAGCCGCATGCGACAATTAAGAGTCCCATTAGCCCTAATAGGCTAGCCCAACTTGAGCATAATTCGCTGCACCAGCATATAGGCTGACACCGACGAGGGCGTTTAGTAATTCACGACTCCCTGCCGTCTATTCTGCCAAAGTATATCCTGCATCGACCACCTCACTGGCGCTTACTGACGGAGAAAAGCCAGCCCACGGTCCCTCTGCAATGTAGTAGTGATAGAATCCCCAGATGACCCCGTCGTCATCCCAGACGACTGAACCGCATGTGCCATCAGGCGGTTGAGCCTTGCCATCATTGTCTTCTTGCTGGCCCATGAACGACCAGTTATATACCACGTACCGGAGTTTGTCAAGAGTAGGATGCGTCGACGCCTCTAGTTTGACTGATTTCATCACGATAATGGCCTCCATGTTGCCTGTGTATGGACTGTTAAGGTAGCAGATCGGCCAGTTAAGCATATCGTCCGAGTTGACTAGGCGGGACCAATTTGGAGTGGCACCGCTGCTGTTCTCGAACGGGGCGTTGACGAATCTGACATCTTCACTTAACTGCAACAAGCTGATGTCGGTGAAGGAGATCTCTACGACGGCCTTGCCAATAATCGTATCCGAACGGTTGGCCTGCCACACAGTCCCCTGATCGCCAATTCTATGAGAAGCACCAGTCATGAAGCAGTCCCCCGCCGGGTTCTGGACAAGCACACCTGAAGTGGTCGAAAAAACGGCCGGATGCGCATGATCTTTGAGCAGCTTGCTGCAGATCATCACTCCCGGTCTCAAGATATCATAGGCCGTGTTATCGATGATGCCCATCGTAGGCTGTAGCTCGACCTGTCTTTTGGCTAGCAGATCTGTCCACAAGGGCCTATGGAGCTCCTTGTTATTCAGATATCCAACGGGGCAGTTTGCGATTCTGCCAGGAAGGCTGCCTCTGATGGCACCGATTTTGATATGGTCGTCAACGACAGCGTAGTATGTCCGCTCGCAGGTGAACATGAGCTCGATAATGCGGACACTAGGCAAGTTCTTCTGGAACTCAGCGTTAACGTCTGCTGCCAGCTTACGGAGGACTGTATCTGAGAGGACTCTGCCGTCGCCATAACCGTCTCGACAAATAGAGATGTTCAAGTTTCCTAGATTTTGCCTAGGAAACATAAGGGGCCGCCCTCGCCCGCGCTCATCGAGAATGGTGATGGGCACACCCCCAATAGTCAGGGGCCAGGAACTACTAGGCAGCTCTTTGACCTGGAAAAGTAGATGTGAGTGATATCGCCCTGCCGTAACGTTCGTTGTCCCGGGAAAGATGTTATGAAGTAGATGATGAACATCACTTCTGGAGATGTCAATATTACTATCTCGCAGGTTAAAGGGAAGTAACACGTGTCTGTTGTGCCAAATGGCACTCTTCTCTTCTTCGCTTTCAGCGGAAGGATGAGCATGAGTATATTGATGTGCAACCTTCGCAACGCCACGAGGGAACAGCTGCCTAGGGGGGAAGAATGGCTGGAGAGAGAATTCTGCGCCCTGTGAGGCTTTGGGTGGTCTCCAGCTAGGTGACGTTAGCACGAGAGTCCGCTTCGAGGATAAAACCTCGGCCGATGGAGAGGTTTGGCGTTTGTTGGCCGGTGTAGAGGGATGGGCAACCTCAGGAGAAACTGCCATTCCGATAACACCTGGCGTCGACATCTTGACTGATATGACCGGCTTCGGTGACTTCTCTACGTGGTACCTTTCCAGTCTATTTGCCTGCAGCAGAGACAATTGGTGGATGGAACGAATAATTGGCAGTTGAAATATGGGCCCTGTGTTCGAATGGGGAATGGATGGGTATGACCGACATGGTCTTTTGTGATTGGGGCGATTACGTAATTGGTCACATGATTATTGCAGATTAACATTTTAAAAGTAGCTACTAGAGAACCTAGCTTTCTTACTAAGGTGGTATTCGGGCACTTCAGAATCTGATACTTATGGTTCGTGCCAACTCTGTCAATCAGCAGGACCGAAGTGGAGCTGCTGATTGCTGGAGTTCCCACTCTATTAAGTTTCGCTTCAGTCAGCTGATATGACCGAACGAGGTTCGGCCCAAGTTAGCCCTGTTGCTTCTTGAAGTACCGCAATAACTCGCGAAATTGATCCAAAGCTAAGGGCTTGGCGCCAAGGGTGGCAACACCTTATTTCCATAACTACCACACAATTTGTATGTGACGCCCTTGCTACCCAATGCAGCAGGGCGCCCTGAAGAGCCTTGAAGAGCTTTTAACACTTGGAAAGCGTCGGGAGCAAAGTTTATGATAATGGTGTAAAGCTTCAATTTATATGATAGCCCCTAGTTCCTCCTGAATAACGCGGTCCTCCCACGCTTTTAGGGCCCGAATAAGGTCATCCTTCCTTCTAGGAGCCTTTAAGCCATTCGCTTTGCAAGCTTCAATTAGCTTAGCGGCCGTAAATTGCCTCCAGTTAACGCGTTGACGAAGATAATCTTCAGCGGCGTGTCTAAATCTATGGTATATGTTAAGGGCTTCGGATATAGTCTCATAGCCTTCCGGTGTAGGGTTATCTACTTCCTCCCATCCCTCAAAGCTAATCTCCGACTTGTCGATATCCTTAATGTTAATAAAGTTATCTTCACTGCCGTTAGGGCGAATACTAATCCCACAGTCGCGAAACGCCTTTTGCACTAAGTACTCCTTCTGGAGTAAGCGTTCCCAAACTTATTAAACGATATGGATAGTTATAATACGGCGATCAGAAACTCTCCACACCATAGGGGTTCCGTATTGCTGAAGGTGTTCCTTTTTTAACTTTTTTGTTGGTATATGGTGCGTTGCCATGCACCTGATTGGTTGACCCGTGGAACACTAACCCTAACGCGTCCGCACTAGGGCCACGCGCGCCCCACCTGTAGCTAGTATTTTAGATACACAACAGGATCAATCTGATCCTTCCTGGACACAAGTTAGTAATACACACATCATTACACCAATAACAGTTAGATAAGCTCCGAGTATCTTCATACTTTTTATTAATAAGTGAATGCGCATAAAGGTTATAAATATACAGCAAAATCAACATTATAGCTCTTATCAAAAGGATCATTTTAATATATAACATAAATGTATAACTATTATGCGCATACAAATTCAACGCCTACCTTAAAAAGCTATTAAGCGAGTGCGTCGCAAAAAGGTGTATGTTGCCAAGCCAACTTGTGGGGCGCGACACTCCAATTCAAATCTTCAGTAGCTCTGCAGAAGAGTGATGGCTAGCCCTGTTATAGATGTAGCGGAATAACCTTATTCCGCTAGATCACCACATGGGCACCTGCCAAACCAGTTCCCATCTATTGCCAGAGGTTGCAAGTGGCGGTATATACTGTCAGAAGCCACCGTAGCTGTGTAGTACCAACAGACATATTTTGTATGGAAGCAGCTATAGCTACAAACCTAAGAGGATCTTCCTAGACCACCGCGTTACTGAACATCGCGTATCAGACACCCTGAATCGGAAGATTCTCTTGGTTTTGCACGGATCAGCTGTTTATATTTTTTTTTACCACTCATCCCCGCAGACTGGCTTCGAGCCATGCTCCCTCAGTTGTCTGAAGATAACCCCTGTCAGACCCAGCTGAAGACTAAGTCCGTTAGCTCAGCCTTAGCTTAGGCAGCACAGCTACTAACGGAGTCTGCTGATCGCATCACGGGTACAGTTTTCTCTCAGCCGCAACTGTTTTCTGTGTATATAAGGAGGCTTCAATACCCTCTGTTTCTATCTAGGATCTCTCAGAGGTCAACCAGATAATTCATCCTCCTTCAGTCATATATATGCTTCAGTGTGTGATCCAGGGTCTCATAACCCCCAAGACTACGAAATACAGAGACATCGAGCCTGACAATGAGGCCGATCAACAATGAGGCCGATCAACAATGAGTCGATGGAATTGGAGGAATTTATGGGTGGGGCCCATATACCAGACTACGCCATCTTGTCACACACGTGGGAGGACGGCGAAGTTACCTTCCAGGACTTCACTCATCCCAACAAGGTCATGAGATCCGAGAAGCGGGGTTATCGAAAGATTGAAAAGGCGTGTTGCCTTGCGAGAAAGACCAAGCTCAAATACGTATGGGTCGACACCTGCTGCATTGACAAGACAAGCAGCGCCGAGCTGACCGAGGCCATAAACTCGATGTTCCAATGGTACAAAGACGCCGTCGTCTGTTATGCATGGCTGAGCGACTTGCCAGAGGAACAGCTTGGGGGGGGGGGGGGGGGGGGGGGGGGGGGGGGGGGGGGGGGGG